>JAMPIV010021035.1:0-222500 GCA_024509875.1 Oreohelix idahoensis | reverse complement strand
CAATCCCCTCTGTTGAGACAAGATCCCACAAGAAGAAGTTAATAACCCCAAAAGGTCAAAAGATTTGCGCTATGGTATAGGAATAGATGATACTGTAAAGAACAGAGTTCCTAGTTAATCTATCCCTGCAAAAAGGATAACAGTATTTGCGAACAGATCAAGAAGTGCGTACAATGAGTATACAAATAAAATTATTCACTCCTCTGATTCATACTTCTGTCAGTCTGTGGCCACCTGCAATCTCTCTTACCTACTCGTTTTTTAACAACATCTTGATCATATCTCCATGATACATATACAAATCCAGTGTTGGGTTTCGCCGAAATAAGCCGTAGTTCCTCCAAGACTGATTAATCCTCCTAATGGGGAACGCTCACTTTGGTGGTGATAATTGGATAAGTTTATGTCCCATCAATTAGTCCAGGTAGGAAAATAATTACCGAGATCTAGTGTTCACAGTGTACAGCAGCTAGTAATTCCGATAGTTAAAAAGAATGTCAGGTGGGTAAATCTTTCTGGATAAATCCTCGCCACAACATAGTGGTCAGTAGTCGGGTAGTGTTAGGTTTTATTTTTCGCCACATTGAGCTGAATGTAATGAAAATGTAAAGAAATATGGTATCTATATGTCCAGTTATAGTTATTCTTATTGTCACATGTTTGTACTCTCTCTCTCTCTCTTTCTCTCTCTCTCTCTCTCTCTCTCTCTCTCTCTCTGGGTGAAACGAGAGGGCCGAACAGGTCAACCTCGAAGACCCGATATTACATAAGAATGTTTTTGGTACTATTTGACTTAGACCCCTTTTCTCAGATTTAGGCCGCTGGTAGGTTTGGTTTGTGATCCGTACTAGATTTAGGAAGAAAATACAAAACATTTAACCATAATATCAGTATTCTATCCTAACCCGCGTAAAGGTAAAATCGTTTATCCACTCGATTATTAAATTAGATTAGAAACCACAAGTGTCTAGCTTATCTTATCATTTTTAACACATGAACTAAGCGCTAGTCATTTACAAAAATTACACTTAATGAATTAGAAATAAATATAGATTCCGTCAGTAGTCAATTGCCTAATGCATTTACTAGTCAATTAAAACATCTATTTCTGGTTGATAGCGAGTAATTAAATTTACGTTACAGCTGGGAAAATTAGCTATATGTTATTTAATACGCTAGTCAATTAACACACAAATCCCAGTGAAATATAATGAAGAACTTTTAACACATTAAATCACTTAATTGCTAATATATATATTATTACCGCCAAACAGAAAAAAATGAAACTATCTCCACGAAAATCTAAGTAATCCTCTTTGTACAATGGCTGTAAGATATCGAGCTAGATGGTTTCAATAACATTTTCTGCTTCGACTGATACTGACTTTTCGAGTACGGATTCTTTATACTGAAATGACGTTATTTCGCTCATTGGTGCCAAAAATCACTCCTTCGCTATATCAGGGCAAATATCTACGGTTCGATTCCAGAATCAGAGATTTCTTCCTCACCGATGCCGACAGCAACACGTTTGCTAGCGAGCAGCCCGTCTTTTGATCTCGTCTCTCTCTGTAGCTAATTACGTCCCCTGGGAACAAGAACAAACGGATGGGGTCGGTAACTGTGGTTATCGCCCCTTTTTGCATTCGCTTAATTCCCCCTGAGAAATGTAACTATCAAAGGTACGACTTTTGTCTTATCGCCCATGATTCTACAAATAGACGATCCGTTCTCTTCCTAGACGCGTTCTGTCACTATTCGACGATTGCCCAATCGCTCGCGTGATAATTCAGTTAACGAATTTTACTCGCTGGCTGTTAGCTGTCCGGTCGTGGACTAGCTAATAGGTCTGTTTGTAAACACTCACCAGTGCTTGTAAGACAGAGAAAAAAAAAGCGTCGCTCAAACTATGAGTTAGACAGCTATCGAGAAGGCATGGATTATGCGTAACAAACGTGCATACTAATTGAGGAAAGCAAAGGTGGTAAACAAGGTTGAGGGGCAACGGTGGGAGGCAAGCGGATGGATACATGTAGTCTATCTTTACACCCTGTCGCAAAAGTAATGACAATGATTTCGTTTTTTAGAGGGATAAGACCAGCTATATTCATTCCAAGGAAATGGTTGCTGTGTGAATTACTTTTGGAGATAATTGAAGGTAAAGACGCCAGCACGATGAAAACTGCTGTGTCGATTGTCTTTAAAAATTTGGTATAAATCGTAGTCGGAACCAATTATGGAAAACGTTATTTAAAAGGAAAGCAGAAGTTATGGAAAGTGAAAGGAGATATAGATAAAAGTCATGAGTAACAGGGTTGAGAAGTATGACGAAGATTTCTGGACCCAGCTAACACAAACTCGCTCGAGTCTGCAAAAAATACAGTCTGCAAACTGTGACAGCGTATTGCTCCCCGATACGCCCGGTCCCTTACTATAAAAAAGGCAGCAGCGGACATTTCAAATTTACACACGCACGCGCGCACACACACACACACACACGGAGAGAAGAAGACAGATAGACTGCAGAAAGGGGACGCTCGTCAAGACTATAACTTTTCCACCTGTATGCCGTGCAGCGTTACTTCACCAGACTGAGTCTGTTCTGCACTTTGCATCTATCCTAAGAGGGTATGTAAATTTATGAATAAATAATTGTTTTATTGCAGATTATTTTGATAGAATATGTATCAGGATCAGACTATAGGACTGAAATGAAATTGAGTTGTGGATAATTAAAGGAATTCGATGCTTAGCAACGTTTATCAAGAATGTCAGTAGGAGTGATCAATTAAAAGTTATTATACTGGAATAATGGACTTGGCACACAGAGCAATTCAGCCCAGGGAACTGGAAGGCGATGGTGTAAGGGTTGCAAAATTGACACACATTTTTCATCGGATTGTATGAGGACGAAAACAGGCCCTTACACCGTTGCATGTTTGATCACTAGGTCGATAGGGAATCATGACTTACCAATATGTGAACAGAACCCCAGTCACCCCTATATTACTGAGCAAGTAACAGTTGGTAACGAAACCATACGGTGCTTATATGATTCGGGTTCAGAATACTCGGCTCTAGTTTCGACATCTTTGGTGAAAGCCCATCAGTACACCGGGGAGACTGTAGAAATACAGAGTCCCAGAAAGAGTATAGAGCCCACGATTCTTCCAGTTGCGGAAATTGATGTTTCGACCCGATATATACGAGGGAAAATCAATGCCGTTGTTTTAGACGATTTAGTCTATCCTTTCATTTTAGGGAGAAAATATGTCTTCCTTGGGGATCCTTCACAGAAACCCAAGTCGACACAAGAGAGGGAGAGAGAGATCACATGACACGCCCCAGCGACCCCTGAGCTTTCACCTCTAACCATTCCCAACATACTGGAGCTTAAGAAGGCACAAATGGAAGATAAAACCCTAAAGTCTTGTTTTACTAGGTTGTATGGAAACTACTCCCATTCTCCCCAGGGAGCATATTATAGGGAGAAATGTTAATTTACCGGAGGGTAGGGAACAAGAGACAGTTAGTTGTCCCACTCCCATACAGAACACGCCTGATGCATCAAATGCATAAACCCTATTCACAACCTCATCGAGGTACACGTAATTTATTATGTCATGTTTCCTTGAAATACTGGTGGCCAGACATACAACGGGATATTGGTCAATCTGTACACGTTTGCTTTGACTGCTATAGTCTGGAAAACCAGAATGGTGAAACCATAATTTATCTACGAGGAAGGCAATGGAGCAGAGCTCACACGTCCCTGCACTGGATAGCTCTGACTAACCACTTCTTCTTAGCTTAGCAGAGCTGAAACGAGCGTAAAAGGAGGATATAACCGTAGAACCTTGGCGTCATGCAATGAACAACGGCACAGAACACAGGCCCATACCTCGACTGGAACATTTTACCACGTGGATGGAGCCTGTAAAAAGAACGAGACCTGGGACCCGACAAATCTTCGTGCCACTCTCTTTAATATCTCAGATTATTAGAGCTGGACATGTATCACTTTCAGGAGCACACATGTCAGTTGGCAAAACGATGCGCAATATAACCGCACCTCACTTTTGGCCAAGGCAAAGAGTGGACATACGGCAATACGTCCAAAATTGTATCCACTGCAGGTTGAATAACGCAGTAGAGAGAAATGAGCAACCAAGTGGGCAGCAAAACCCGCGAAGAAGTGACCGCCCCAATGCAGGATATTCTACAAATATATCAGTACAGGTGGTATGTCACATAATTATTTTTCGTTCGATCTCTGCTTCACTACGGCAGTAATCAGTTACATTTGTTGTATTGATTAGATTACGGGCTTTTCCATGGTCGGCACCTTTTTCTTTCTCTGCTATGTAGCAGATAGTTTGTATCTTCAAACATTCTCACACTCCTCTCAGCGATAAGTCGTCATGTCTGTTTGCTTACCTGTCCCTTCCTGCTGGGGAAGGAACTGATAAGATAATATTAGCCGACAACCATGTTGTTTAATTTCGGGTGTGCCCGACATCAGGCTACGGAGTAACATTAAAATCGCCCAGCGCAGTTGTTTGATCGCTGATATGGCCAGGGTGCGTTCTCTGCCAAGATGGTAAAGAGACGGATTTTGTGTGCTCAAGCGACAGATAACGAGATTACTCGTCTGTGCGACACATTTGGGACAGACATGCATGACACATCGTTTCCAGCATACCTTGTTACAAAGACGTTAATTTATATTAAAGTAATAATAAGTTATTTTAAACATGGACGAGAGAGGATCGGATGTTTTCATTCCATATATGGGAGACGTGACCTTTTGCATCTCGCATATTACTCCGGGCGGAAATAATTTTGAAATTACCCCACACAACACGCATGGTTGAAACTATTGGAGCTACAGGTAATAAACAAACATTCGTTATACAGCAGAAACTTTAATTATGTATGATGGATGTTCCACTTGCCGTGTATGATCAATTCAACTTCTCGTGTGAGTGAGTAGTTCTTTGACGAGTATCAAGAACACGCCTCAGGTTGCGTTTTTCACCTATTTTCGGCTTCTTCCAATCCGATGAAACATCTGTCAATTTTGCACACCTTACACCATCGCCTTCCAGTTCCCTGGGCTGAATTGCTCTGTTTCTGCCTGTGGTAATCCTACGGTTGTTGTTGCTGTTGTTGGGCCAACTTGTCTGTTGTGTTGTTCGTCGTTTGCACCTCCTTGGATGGACGATCTGTTGGTTGTGGGCGACTATCGTGGCCACGCTTCCTGATAGGATTAACTTCTGCTTGGGCACTTTGATACCTGTTGGCATATAACACCACATGCTCAAGACTTTCGGCTCCGTGCTTCGCCGGGAACCGTCTCATGTCAGGGGTGAGCGAGTCCTTGAACTGCTCCACGACAATCATCTCCTTCAGAACTTCATAAGATTCATCGAAGATGCTGAGGGACCTCCACTTTTCTATGTAAGTTTCTAGCCTAGTAGCAAATTGTCTAAACGATTCATTTTTCTGCCGTTTATCCTCCGGGAATTTGCAACGAAACGTCTCTGCATTTAACATAAACGCTGAAGCAAAGCCTTCTTCACCATGTCGTAGTTGTTCTGCTCTTTCGTGGGCATTTTGAGAAACACATCATACGCAGATCTCCTCAGACTCTAGGGTAGCTTCATGTTGTATTTCTCCCTCTCCAAGCCATTTGTCGCTGCTAAGGATTCAAACCTAGAGAGATAGATGTCTATTTCCTCTGAAGCCTCAGAGTAGACATCTAATTGGAAGGATACTGCACTTGGCGCCACCGCATGAGAGATGTTTCCCCCATCGCTACCTCAGAGAATTGCCAGACCCACCATTGTTAGAACCAGAATCGACTCTTCTTCCTTCGATCTCCAATTATTTCAGTCGGATCTTGTTTGCCCTGTCGGCGTGTTCCTTCTTTTTTGTTCTTTCGGCCGGTTCCTTCTTTTCTGCTCTTTCGGCTTGTTCCATTGCGAATGCCCTTTTTATCTTTCTTCGGCTTCGTGCTTCTTTTGCTTTTCAGCCTTCTGCTCTTTAAAAGCCCTTTGCTTTTCCGTGTCTGCTGCTTCCCTTTCGGCTTTCTTCTCTTCGAAAGCTCGTTGCTTTTCATTCTCTTCAGCTTGGGCCTTTTCGTGCTCTCTGGCAATCCTTCTCTCTGCCCTTTCAGCCGCTTTCTCTGCTTCTATCCGTTCCTTGTATTCTTTCACAGAAGTGGCTACAAACTCGGATAATTCTCTGCCTGATAAGCCCATCTCTTTAGCAATACTTAGGTAAAAGGTGTAGAGATTTTTGGACTTTGCCATTCTGAGCAAAAAGTCTGTTTACAAAGCTACACAAGATTACAATAGCTACTTAACTAGTAAAATTACAAGTTACAACACTTCTTATCTCTTTAACTGTACCTTTTGTTACCAAAAATTTGGTTTCTTTCTGATCATTTAATTATTCTTTTTAAAATTTATTTGTTCCTGTTATTTATGCATACACTGTATGCTCAGTCTTACTATTAATACATTCTTGACAATCTTTTGTCAGTAAATCTGAAATTTATGTCAATCACGTATAGGGAAAAAACTAGAAAGGTTCTATAATCCCGGACGAGGTCCGCAATTTGTCACGGATTTGCCACCCCTGCTTTGCAGTAGTTGTTCAACAGTTTCCTAAAACTCAAGAGTATCTAATATGGGTCTTCAAAGGTGTCTACCTTCGCACAAGATTACTACTGGCAGAGTTGTAGATAGAAGGATAATGATGTTTCTATCTCAAGGTAGAAATCTTAAGATATTTCCGAAGTCAAGAACAATTGGCAGGGCAGTTGTTAACTTATATCGGTCCGCCGCATTTTATGAGGAATTAAGCAATTATTAGTTTCAGCTCGTTCAAGCCCCCACCCTGATTTACTCAGTGGAATTCTTATTATTATTGTATAGCTCTGTTTAGAGTGTATTTAGTAAATTGACTGAGACAAACATGCAGTACATTAAAAATGATTAAATCGAAGTTAAACTTGTATAATTACAAATAAGAAAACTAATAATCATCTAAGTTTTAACAGTTTAAAAAAAAAAGAATAATGATTGATCAGGAAAAATATCATCATTGTTGTGATGGACTGGTTATTTTATGTAAGAAGTCACTTGGCAGCTTATAGGTTTCACTTAGCTGCCAATTGTAGTTTCTTCTCCCGATGGGTTTTTTTGGTTCTGTGGAGATAAGTTCTCGCGTTTTGATCAATATTGTAGGGCGCAGCACATTTCCAGAAATGTGAGGAAGTGTCTACGAAGTTGGTCCCTCGTCTTTAAGCTCAGGCCACTTTTCCCTTCTTGTTCCAGAGATAGTACCATCAGCTGGTACCACCAACAACATTGTTAAAAGAATAGAAGCAAAACGCTCTCCTGAGTATTGCGTTCTCCGAGACATAGTTATGGGTCCCTTTCTTCTTTTTCACCATCCCATCTACCTCAGACTTTACCCTCGATGAGAATTAAACTTAATCCCTCGAGAGGAAACTTTCTTTACATTTAAATTGAATAGCTTTATATTTACTTTACATTCAAATGAAAAGGTTAATAGTATAGATAGAGTATGTTTACATTTACATCTACATTGATTGAAAAGTGTTCACAATATAGATTGAATATGTTTTCATTTACATTTCTACACTGGTTGAAAAGCTTGAAACTTTCATTAATTTTAAAGTGAATATGTTTACATAGACATGTGCACTGGTTTGTATTTGTAAATATTATAATTAGAATGTACATAATTTCTTTCATCTTTTCCTCATTGCTCCATATGGAACTTAGGACAACCTATGCTTATTAGTTCTCATTGAGAAACTAGCAATAAAGTAGTCACCAGCCCTTGCAGTGGTGGTTCATGAAATCATCATTCTAAACGCAGAGGTTGCCAGCCTCATATGACTTGGACATTCAATAGCGATTTTCACATATTAATATTTACATGGGATGGGTGTGAAAAAAAATCGAAAAAAGGTGATTCGTCTTACGGGGACAAAAGAATGAGAAAATAGCCAACGTTACGGCCACAAGGCCTTCGTCAGGGAAAGGAAAGAAAGTGAAGGTTAGATAGGACACATGAGAACCTAAAAAGATATATAAAAAAATATAAAAATTAAAAAATAGGTACTTCCCTGAAGGCGGCAAAGTCCAAACGCTTATGGGCGGGTGCCAGGAAAGGGAAATGACTGCCACCACCGGATGTACACAATAACATACTTAGAAACTAAAAAACGAAACTAAGCAATAAACTACCCAAACTTAATAGAAGTTGGGACTGGAAATAGAAGGGAACAGAATGAGTCGAAGATAAATAAATAAAAAATAGAATAAAAAATCTAGACATATTAAAAACAGTGTATTATATATTCATGCGTATAATTAGAGGGCGGCAGAAAATAGAAAAATGGGATAAGAGTGGAAAGAGTCAAAGTAGAACAGGCGAGGAAAGGGTGACCTCAGACAAAGGTGTGTAGAGTGTTGAGCCCAGCTGGTTTTAGACACCCCATGCGTTGGATAAGACGGTTCTCAAGCTGTTCTCGGCTAGCAGTGTCAGAGGAGCAGGATCTGATCGCCGTGACCTGGATGTCGATGGGACCCTGGTGGTCAGGGCCATTGAAGTGTATGGCAACTGGTGTTGATTTGTGCTGAGAGATGTCATTCAAGTGCTGGCTGATCCTGTCCCCAAGTCGTTTGCCTGTTTGGCCAATATAGGTTTTGCAGCAACGTTTACATATGATCGTATAAATGACGTTACGCGACTCACATGTGAAGCTACTAGTGATGGTGTACGTAGCCTCAGGAAAAGACACCTTGTGGGTTGAGATGACATACTTGCACGTGTTGCATCGTGTCCGACCACATGGTAATGTGCCAAAGTGAGTGGCATTCTCCTTTGGGAGACGGCTGTGAACAAGAAGGTCCTTCAGGTTCTTGTCGCGTCTATATGCCACCAAAGGTGCTTCACCGAATACTTCTTGGGTCACAGACTCTGCTTGAAGGATAGGTAGGTGGCGGAAAAGGATCTGTTTGACTGCAGTACTGTGTGGGTGATAGGTCAAGATTAATTTGACTCTATCCGAAGTGGATTTATAGTGAGGTTTGAGGGCCTCCTGACGAGTGATGGGGAGAACACGTTGGAAGGCAGAGGTGAGAACATGTTCGGGATAAAGTCTGCTACGGAAGAAATCCAACATCTCATTGGCTCGGAAGTGGAAGTCATCATCGTCTTGGCACAAACGACGGAGGCGGAGAAGTTGTGAAAATGGAAGGGAGTCACGACAAGCCCGAGGATGAGAAGAGGTATACAGAAGGTAGCTATGGGCATCTGTCGGCTTGTAGTATACTGAGGTATTGAGGCCGGAGGGTGTGATAGTAATAGTAATGTCAAGAAAGTTGACAGATACTGTGGAGATGAGAGAGGTGAACTTGATAGTGGGGTGGAAGTGGTTGACAAAGTCGATGAAGCGGGATAAATCAGTCTCGGACATATCTGTAAGACCTAGTTATTTCCGCCCGAAGTAATAAGCGTGATGCAAAAGGTCACGCCTCCCATATATGGAATGAAAACATCCGATCCTCTCTCGGCCATGTTTACAAATAACTTATTATTACTTTAATATAAATTAACGTCTTCCTCGACCTAATATTTGCATGGCAATATATACATATTAGTTCACATGTTGGTAATGACAATTATAAAATATAAAATGCACAACTTACGCCAATCTTGGCTAACAGACTGTTTGCTTAGATGAATAAAGACACTTGACCAGGCTTCTTAAATGTGTTCTTGGGAGTCGTTATTTTAACACTAGATTCCCACTATGACTCCGTGTTTTCAGTTTCCTCAGATCCCGGTTCCTTATTAAATGATAGAGATTTCCTGGGCTGTTTACGTCCTTCAAAATACTCCAACGAAAGTCCGGTATGAAAAATGTTATTCTGAATTCTTACTTCTGGCAGTCTGGTTTCGTCTTGGCAAGCGATCTTCACAGTGTCTTAAAACTGTGAAAAGGTCAAGTTATATGGCCCTTCCTCCCGCGCATTTGTTTTTTTACGATGATAAGAAGCCTGCAATAGTTTCAACCATGCGTTTTATGTGGGGTAATTTCAAAATTATTTCCGCCCGAAGTAATAAGCGTGATGCAAAAGGTCACGCCTCCCATATATGGAATGAAAACTTCCGATCCTCTCTCGGCCATGTTTACACATAACTTATTATTACTTTAATATAAATTAACGTCTTTGTAACAAGGTGTGCCGGAAACGATGTGTCTGTCATGCATGTCTGTCCAAAATGTGTCGCACAGACGAGTAATCTCGTTATCTGTCGTATGAGCACACACAATCCGTCTCTTTACCATCTTGGCAGAGAACGCACCCTGGCCTTATCAGCGATCAAGCAACTGCGCTGGGCGATTTTAATGTTACTCTGTAGCCTGATGTCGGGCCCACCCGAAATTAAACAAAATGGTTGTCGGCTAATATTATCTTATCAGTTCCTTCCGCAGCAGGGAAGGGCAGGTAAGCAAACAGACATGACGACTTATCGCTGAGAGGAGTGTAAGAATGGTTGACAATACAAACTATCTGCTACATAGCAGAGAAAGAAAATGTGCCGACCATGGAAAAGCACGTAACCTAGTCAGTACAACAAATGTAACTGATTACTGCCGTAGTGAAGCAGAGATCGACCCAAAAATAATTGTGTGACAATAATTCTGCCTGTTATATTAGTGACTCCATGTCTTTGAAACCCGCAAGTTTTTAAACACTATTTTTTAATATAATGAAGTTTAAATTGTATAATCTGAAGTTGTTATAAGTATTATTGAATTTAATAATAATAATAATAATTATTATTATTATATTAACACACACTTTCACAACAATTAAATATATTTTGTTGTTGTTTAAGTACGGCTGCTAAGCTTCTCGTTCTTTTGCAGCAATTACCACGTTGAAAACTCCTTGGTATTATCTACACTGTAGATCTAGGCTTTCCTGTGGCTTTTCTGCCATTCCGAAGCGTGCTGAGTTGAAGTCATGAGCTCCAATTTCTCCAGCTTGACTTGCATTTAAAAGATCGTCACATCTGGTCCCAAGTTAGGAGTAAGAAGCGCGTGGCATACTGTGCAGTCCCCGCCATCCAAGGGAGCTTTCCAACTATGCACAGCTAACATATTGTGCTCTGGTTCTGGGCTCTCCCAAGGAATTGTCACGTCCTGCACTTCTCAGCTCTCCCTGCCTAACACTGGGTCCATAGTGAAATCTTCCTGCACGCAGTCACCCTGGTCAAAGCCAAAGAATCACATCTATGGCTCAAGTGAATTTCCTAAGCTTAGTGTGCAATGCTGGATTCTCAACAAATTTCACATAGATATATTTGGAGATAAAATAGGATTTAAGATACTACGCGATTACTGCCGATTTAGAGCACAAATTTAACTACTTATATCTAGTGTGAAGCAACGCAATAACACATTGCATTCTCTGAAGAAAACAGCATTACGAGAATTAACTCTGAAACAATTGCGACAGCTTTCTTTTAGTTTTAAAGAACTGTTATTTAATTTTCACACGTGAGAGGCAGTCACTTCCTCTTTTTAAGGATGGCCTGGATCCTATTTGGTTCCCCCACTCCAGTTCAACTCACGTATGGCTCCTCGAGTCTGCTTGTGTACGGCAGCGCCACCCCCCGGGCAACGGCTTTGACTGGCCGGCAGAACTACGTGAGCAAATTGAAAAAGGGAGGTCCGCCTTAAACAGTACACACAACTGCTGGCCGAACGGGCGGATGATCAATAATATTTTGACAACGGCTTCTAGGGCAGGAGTTGGAAAGGCCTGGTATCGGGCTGAAGGCGCGCTATGGACTGTAATGGTAAGCGGCCAGAACCGTCCAGAAAGCAATGGCAAACTACTGGATGTACAATGCCAAGAAATCCATAATGGCTAATCTGAATACTACGCAAAGATCTGGTGGCGAGGCCCCCAGGCCAGGCAGATCATATTTAACTGGGGAAGAGATCGTTGGCAGCGTCAGTACAGGTAATCGTGATGACGGCCAAAAGCCTGACTGTGTTACCACGGAAAACCATGTCATCGGTCTTAGAAAAATAATCAAAATAGGAACATGGAACATCAGAAGCTTATACCAAGGAAAACAGTACATAGTGAAGAACGAGATGGAAAGACTAAACATCGATATCCTGGGCATCTCAGAGCACAGATGGTCGGGCCAGGGACACTTTTCGATTCCATCAGGAGGAACATTCATATACTCAGGCAAAGAGAGAGGAGGTCAGAGTGGCGTCGGCTTCTGCCTGTCTAAAAGGACAGCTGCCTCCCTATTAGGATATAATCCCATAAATGACCGCATTGTCACAATCAGACTGAAAGGAAAAAGAAAGAACATCACAATTATACAAACATATGCGCCAACAGCAGCTACTGAAGAACAGGAAATTGAAGATTTTTGCAATGAACTGCAACACGCATTAGAGAAAGCAAATAAGCAAGGTATTAGGATAATAATGGGAGATTTTAATGCCAAAGTTGGAAACGAAAGATTAGAACATGAAAAAAGAGTGAAAGGAAGTTATGGATTGGGTCAGAGAAATGAGAGAGGAGAACGCTTGACAACATTCTGCCTAGAAAACAACCTAGTCATCACAAATACTCTTTTCATGCAACACCCTAGAAGACTATATACGTGGACGTCACCGGACGGAAAAAGCAAGAACCAAATAGATTACATCTTAATACAACAAAGGTGGCGATCTTGTATCTCATCCATCAAGACGCTACCAGGAGCAGACTGTGACTCCGACCATGAACTTCTTGCTGCAAACTTCAAGATCAAATTGAAAAAAGTCGTTACAAGCGACAAAGTAATACGTTATGACACAAGCGCCATACCAGAAGAGTACAGTGTCGATATCACTGACAAACAACATTTTTCTTTCTTATATAAGAATAAGTGTTCTTAGGTCAGTTTCTTGCGCTGATTTCAAATCTGAAATCCGTTTATCTCTATCACATCGGGTTCTTAAGATATTTGTGAATAAATATATTTTTGGGAAACCGTTATTTGCCCCGCTTCATTTTTACTATATAACTTATTAAAAATTAATCAAACGCAAAATAATTCTACTTTTTATACTGCTAAAAGATGCATGACATATGTTACGCTATTTTCAAATAGTTACTGTATTTTGAAATAATTCTGAGCGAAATATGGCTTCTAGAAGTTGTAGAAATTCGGCTAATCTGTTCTGTTACGTGTTCGGATATTTTACCGATCGTGTTCACCAGAAAAACTTTACACCATTACTAAAGAAAGCATATGAACTTTATTTCGATTCGAAAGTTGATGATGCAAATAAATCTTGGAAGCCAAATGCAGTTTGTTCGACTTGTGCAAATACGAGGTACATTGGCAGGTTGGTTACGAAAATCGCCGAAGCATAAGTCGATGCCTTTTGGAGTGCCAGTAATATGGCGTGAACCGATAAATCACGCTACTGATCGTTACTTCTGCTTGACAAATATCCATGGTTTCACTTTTAAAACTAGAAAGTCTGTGGTTTATCCAAATATTGAATCGGTTTCGAAACCAGTGCCTCATGATCCAATCACGTGTCCGATCCCAGTTCCACCAGAACAATATCCGTTGGACGTGAATGAACCATCAGAAAGTGATAGTTTACCTGCTTTAGAAACTAATTCTGACTCGGATTATATACCGGTGAATGATGGTGTTCATTTAATTAACCATTCAGAACTTTCAGATCTAATAAGTGATCTCGCTCTTACCAAAGGACAAGCGGAATTACTTGGTTCGCGACTCAAAGCATGGAATCTTTTAGCGCCCAATACTCCGATATCTAAATTTCGTCATAGACACAGAGAACTTGTTCAATACTTTGAGATGGATGATGACATTTGCTATTGCAAAGATGTAAACGGTCTAATGGTGCACCTCGGTCATGAGCACATAGTCAACGCATGGCGACTTTTCATCGACTCTTCCAAGACTAGTCTAAAAGCCGTGTTATTGCATAACGGAAATTTATTTTCATCAATTCCAGTCGCCTACTCTGTTCATATGAAAGAAACTTATGACAATATGGCTATACTTTTGGCAAAAATAAAGTACAATGACTACCAATGGCGGATTTGTGGAGACCTAAAGGTCATTGCAATTCTCACGGGCATGCAGACTGGGTATACTAAATTTTGTTGCTTCCTATGTGAATGGGACAGCCGCAACAGACAGGAACATTATGCAAGAAAGGTGTGGCCTATCAGGGATCTTATGCAGCTCGGGCATAAAAATGTAATACACGAGCCATTAGTTAACAAAGACAGCATCATTTTACCACCGTTACATATAAAGTTGGGGCTCATGAAGAATTTCGTAAAAGCGTTAGATAAAACGAGCAAAGCTTTCACTTATCTTCGAGACAAGTTTCCGCAAGTTAGCGATGCAAAGATAAATGAAGGTATCTTTGTAGGACCTC
This sequence comes from Oreohelix idahoensis, assembly GCA_024509875.1. NCBI lineage: Eukaryota > Metazoa > Mollusca > Gastropoda > Stylommatophora > Oreohelicidae > Oreohelix > Oreohelix idahoensis. The sequence goes on along the minus strand of JAMPIV010021035.1, from coordinate 207,943 downwards.
AGATTAGGAAAGTTATTGCAGACAAACAATTCGAAAACTTGTTACATGGTAGTGAACTTCGCGCATGGATGGCATTCAAATCGATCGTCGATAACTTTCTGGGAAATCACAAATCTGTCGACTATGTGCATATTGTTAAGCAGTGCATAGAAGCATACAGAATTATGGGCTATAACATGTCCCTCAAAATCCATTTGCTCGATTCGCATCTTGACTTTTTCCCTGACAACCTTGGCGAAGTCAGCGATGAACATGGAGAACGATTCCATCAAGATTTCGCCGTAATGGAGTCACGTTATCAAGGACGGTGGAGTGTGACCATGCTTGCCGATTATTGTTGGATGCTTCATCGCGATGTACCACATGCCATTCACCGACGAAAATCGACTGCAAAGAAATTCAAGCCTACATAACTGTTATACCTCTTGTACGAATGATGTTGTAATACTGTATGCGTTGTTAAAAAACTTCAATTGCGTATTTCTAGAGATCCCGACCTGATAGAGAAAAACGGTTTGCAGATTTAAAAACAGCGCATTAAAATTGACCAGAAAAGCATACAAATGTTAGAGAAAGACAAAAAAATATATTCAGAACAAATTTGACATTCTTATGGCAGTACAGGAGGAAATGACACCAGATGAACTTGCCAATAACATCAGAGATGTTTATATTACAAATGCACAGAGGTTAATTCCTAAAAGAAGTATAAAGAGACGAGAATACATCTCAGACGAAACACTGAAGTTGGTGGTAGAGAGAAGAAAAATGAAGTCCAAAAAAGATACAGAAAATCAGGAGTTGTACAAGAAATACACAAAGCAGATTAAAAAACGAGTCAGACAAGACAAACAACAATACATAAACGACACCTGCAGGAAAATAGAGGAAATGCGCGAACAGGGTCTGAGTAAGAATATGTTTTCTGAAGTAACATTGAAGAACAGCAACTTTAAATCATCACCTCGTGCAATAAACGACAAGAAAGGCGACACTCTAACAGAACGTAAAGATATTCTGAACAGATGGAAGGAGTACTGTCAAGAAATGTATACGGAAATAAACAAAGCGGCAGATAACAACGTCATGAATGAAGCGGAACGTGAACCAGAACCTACCATAGAGGAAGTCCGGAACGCAATCAAACACTTAAAAAGTGGAAAATCTCCTGGTTGTGATGAAATAACAGCTGAAATGATACAGGCAGGAGGAGAAGGCAGCGCTCGTATATACCATGCATTATGCTGCAAGATCTGGCAAAGCGGAATTTGGCCCAAGGAATGGAAAAGATCAATTTACATACCCTTGCCAAAAAAGGGCAACCTGAAACTGTGCACAAACTACAGAACTATAGCTCTTATAAGCCATGCCAGCAAAATACTATTACAAATCATAATGAAAAGGATGCAACAAAAGCTAGAAACAGAAATAAACGAAGTACAGGCGGGTTTTCGACCAGGTAGAGGCACTAGAGATCATATATTCAACATGAGGATCATCATAGAAAAGTGTAGAGAATTCAATGTTGACCTACATACTTGTTTCATTGATTACACCAAAGCTTTTGATTGTGCAGTTATGGGCTATTATGAAAAATATGGGATTTCCAAACCACCTTATACAACTCATCGCACTGCTGTACCAAGAACAACAGGCAGCCGTAAGAATAGAGGGGGAAACATCAGAATGGTTTGAAGTACAGAAAGAAGTAAGACAAGGCTGTACCCTTTCCCCTTACCTGTTTAACATTTATGCCGAGAATATCATGAGAAACGTAAGAGATGACCAAGAACACACAGAGTTTGACTCATTTAACATCGGCGGGTACCAGATCCCGGAAATCAGATATGCTGACGACACAGTCCTCCTATCGACCAACCCAGAAGGACTTGAACAATTAATTCTGTCCATCAAAAAACACAGCGAGGCCCAGAATCTATACCTAAACACCAAGAAGACCAAAGTATTGGCAACAGACAAAGTAAAGACCAAACAAGAAATTGAAATTGATAACGAAGAACTGGAAAGTGTTAATGAATTCGAATACTTAGGATCAATCATCAACAGCTCTAGCGACTGAGCAGTAGAAATTAAAAGAAGACTTGCAATTGCTTAACATAAACTAATACAGATGAAAAACCTATGGCAAGGCACAAGCAAAGAAACAAAGTTACAACTGATCAGAGCATGTATATTCCCAGTAGCAACATACGGCTGCGAGACTTGGACACTCAATAAAACAGTTGCAAAAAAGATTACATCATTCGAAATGAAATGCTATAGAAAGATGTTGAGAATACCCTGGACAGAGAAAAAGACCAACAGAGAAGTACTGCACTCACTAAACGTACAGGAACATTGGTGTTAGTTGGTTTTTCTAGCGTGATGCAAATGTAGATGTGTAGTTGCCAGGTACGCGTGTCGATGTCACCTGAACAGTGTACTGGTGCGGTGAAGATCTGGGTCACTCACGCTGACAGCATACATGGTACTTGTACGATGATGATGATGATGTGAGACATGGGTGTGTGCAGACGCGAATGCGTTTAGGATCATATATAGTATACAATGTACCCAGTCACACTCGTACAGAAGCCAATGATGGTTGCAACTACTGGTAACAGTTCATACATTTATTCACAGCACTAACAGTAGTATCACACAGGAACAGTCAATGTAAACAGGTTCATGTACATCATGTTAATTGAAATCGCTTGGTACATATCAGGCCTTCTAAGGCAGGTAAACATTCACATATGTGGGCATGGTCAATAGTGGTATGTCCTTCAACGTACAGTTCATATGGTCGCTTTGGAATCCCTGACGGAACGCGTCAGATACCTGAATAACTCCGTCATACAAAAGACGAGCCCTTAACTCATGTAATCCTATTACCAGGGCCGTCGTTCAACTTGGCATAACACGCCAGTTACATCTTTTCATGCGGTAGAATAGTGGCCATTACACAGATCTCGATATGACGCCAGCTGTGTTCTTCATTAAGCAGGTTGCATAAACCCTGCTATAATGTTTGTATAAGTATACCGCCAACCTGCGGTTTCCACCATATATAACTTCGTCACTGGACTTCTGATCATATGAAGACGAATAGTCTTAAATAGCTACCTTGAGCACAAAATATAAGTTCTGCATTACAGGCTGTTCTCACAGGCTAGGTAAGCCTTTAACAAATTCTGCAACCGAATGCGTAGTAATAATAAAGTCGGTGTTACCTTGAAACGAATCCTCAGAACACAAGAAATAACACTGTCGTCATTCCTGACGTACAGTAAATCACTGGGGAAAACTGCCAACGCAGTCACTTCGAAGATTTTCCTTCCCCAGGAAACAACGGACATTCACGTCCTACAGAAGCCAGTTCGCCACTCTACCTCACGGAAGTCTAATTCTGCGCTCTCCAACTAAAGGTCAAACACAGTGAATAAACCAAAAAAGGGAGATAACCCCTAATCAACCTGACACAGCAAAGTTAAGACATAGTTCCCCAACTTTGACCAGGGTGAAAAACATACAACCAATAAATCGACGTTTGAAACTCCATCAAAATGACCGCAACATATTACTGCACCCCCCCCCCCCCCCCCCCCCCCCCCCCCTGTAAAAAAATGACACTTTAAAAAAAAATATATCCATGAGCAAGATAGCACAAGCATCAATTATGTGCCCATGAAAGAATGAACCTAATATCAGGTACAATAGACGCATAAATAAAGCGTCTGGAGAGAGTAAAAATCATCCCCCATCATAAGAGAAAATATTTCCTCTAAGCAAAACAAACTCGGGAGGTACCATTAAAGAAACCTAAGTTGCTGGCAATACCAATCATAGATATCAAAAATTGTCAAATACTATAATTATAGCAATATACAAATATCACGAACTACAATACTATACCATCAACATATCTAATGGATATATATCATGGATGGACATAACCAAATTTGTTAAAGTCATATACATCATCCAAATAGTGAAACAATTGTGTTAATATATATTATGAATCTAAGAACAGACATAAGTCTGGAAGTGTATCAGGAAATCTAGGACATAAGTTTTAAATGGAATCATGTGGGCATCTAGACAATATGTCTGCCATCACATTATCCGAATCACGGATAGCTCGCACCGTGAAATGGAAAGGCTGAAGAGCAATAGCATAACGAGTAGATCTCGAGCTCTTCAAATCCTTACTTTGCATAGCTGTAAGAGCTTTTTGGTCGGTTTCCATAATGAAATGCGCGCCCAGAAGGAACCTTTGTAGCTTAAGAATGGACCAAACCATGGCCAACAATTCACGGTCTAAAACCGAGTAATTCCTTTCTGCCGCATTCAGCTTCCTAGAGATATACATTACAGGATGCAGAGTTCCTGAATACTCCTGCATTAGTGCCGCTCCAATCCCAGTGGAAGAGGCATCACTACGAACGACAAAAGTCTTATCAATCGTTGGTAGTCTTAAGATAGGATGAGATGAGAACAAATACTTAACCTGATCCAATGACGATTGGCACTCTTGGGACCAACGCACCATATTAGGAGAACCTTTTTTTAATAACGTTGAAAGTGGTGCCATAATGGAGGATAGATTATCAATGAATCTTTCATAGAATTGTATTAATCCCAAGAGACTACGTACTTGCTTTTTTGTCTTCGGGACTGAGATATTTAATATCTTAGAAATGTTTTGGTCCTCTGTCTTCAACAGACCATGACCAACCCGATGACCCAGGAAAGAAATTTCACTAAACCCAACGAAAGCTTTAGAGGGTTTTGCAGTCAAACTATGCTCACGTAGATTAGATAGTAATTCATTTGAACCTAAATAGTGTTCTTCCCAAGTATCACTGAACAGACAGATATCATCTAAATATGCGATGACATCTGTACGATACGATAGAATTCGTCGCATCATGCGCACGAAAGTTGCTGGGGTGTTCATAAGCCCGAAAGGCATAAAATTCCACTGAAATAAACCCCTAGGTGTTGAAAAAGCAGTGAGAGGTTTGGCGTGTTCCGTCAAAGGGACTTGCCAATAACCTTTTGACAAGTCTAGTTTAGTAATGAATTTAGATTTAGAAAGTCTAATAAGTAGATCATCTAATAAAGGCATAGGTTCAGCATCGAACTTCGTAACTTGATTTAATTTGCGATAATCAACGCAAAGACGTATGTTATTGTCTTTCTTTCGAACAATAACCATCGACGAAGAATAAGCTGAAGTGGATGGTTCAATTATTTTCAATTGAATCATTTCATCCAATTCTTTCTCGACTTGTGCTTGAAAATGAATAGGTATAGGGTATGGTCTTACTCTGATCGGATTACGATCAGTAAGTATGATGTCATGTTCAATGACATGTGTGTGTCCAGGAATATCGGTAAGGACATCCTGAAATGATTGTAGCGTAGAAGATACTTGACGCTGTTCCTCAAAAGACAAGTTCGAAGAGAAGGTAACGTTTTTCCATGATTCCGTAGAATTAAGTGGAATCACGGGAAGAGGTAAGTTAACATCAGAAAAAGTAGTTTCCTCCTCCTGTATAACGGACAGGGACGAGATATGACCATGTTGGACTGGAGAATCGTCCGTCGCGTGGAAAATAGGTTGTAAATAGTCTGGTCGTTCAATAAATTCCGTAAGCATATTTATATGAAAGGTTTTATGCCTTCCATCAACATCGACAATATAGTCGACATCCGAAATTTTAGAGACTATAGTGTATGGACCTTTCCAAGAAATGAGAAGTCTGTTCTCCCTCGAGGGAAGTAAGACAAACGCTTTGTCTCCAGGACAAAGTTGACGTAGGCGTCTTTTCTTATTAGCGAATCGCCTAACCTTTTCTTTAGCAAATTCTGATGACGAAGTAGCTAACCTGCATGATTCGATAATTTTTTTCCTAAGAGCGATGACATATTCATATGACGATTGCGTATCATCGTCAATATTATCGGCAGCGATCAAATCGTGTAGCAAGGACATAGGACCGCGCCGTTGCGCGCCAAAGACAAGTTCAAAAGGAAAAAACACTGTATGCTCGTTGGGAACCTCTCTATAAGCAAAGAGAGCTGCAGGTAGGACCCTGTCCCAATCATCAGGATGATCCTCCGTTATCTTGCCAAGTAAGTTCTTTAGTGTCCTATTAAGACGTTCAACCAATCCATTGGACATTGGATGATAAATACTACTGAGAGACCTTTTAATGTCCAGAGTAGCCATTACCTGAGACATAGTGTCCGATATTAATTGAGTGCCGTCGTCTGATAGTATTTCTCCGGGAAATCCCAGACGAGAAAATATGAGCCAAAGATCATCTGCGATATCGACAGTTGATATGCTTTTGTCAACGCAAGTAAGGATAAATTGATGTCCTCTGGCTGACTTAATCTTACACGGGCCAATAATGTCTATTGCCTTTTTCTGAAACGGCCGAATAGGAATATCTGCACCCTGAATAGGTGCAGCATGTGTAGGACCTCTAGACTTGACCTCTTGACAAATTTTGCAAGACCGGCAATAAATTCGCATGTCTTTGTTCACGAATGGCCAAAAGAAAGACGCAAGGACTCTAGTCTTAGTTCTGGAAAAACCCATATGTCCAGCACACTGAGAATCGTGTGCATGTTGAAGAATTAAGGCTCTCATACATTTAGGCACAAGAATTTGCGAATGCATAGACTTGTCCGAGTGTTGTACCATTCGTACCAATATACCATTCTTCATAGTGATATACGATCTGTGATTCGTATTCTGATTAGGATCACCTTTCTTTGCGAGAAGGAAGAATTTCTTTAAAGAAGGATATTCTTCTTGTCGTTTAACAAACGAGTCATGCGAAATCACCAAGTGATCGTCTTGGCTATCAACTCCATTACTATCATCAGATGAAGTTGGAGGGATAAGAGTTTGGATATTTTGTTCCTCCCAAATAGAAATTTGTTGCGGGGTGCATTCCTTAACCCCATGAATACGACCGATTATAAGATCCGAAATAGGATTAGGAAGAAGACACACGTGGACATCTCCTGTAAAGAAGGGAGTATCAATGCTAATGACAGCAGTAGGATATTTTTCCATGGTACCCCCAAATGTAACACATTTGACCACCTTTTCCGTGTAACAGCGTTTATCTATTAGAGACTGTCTAACCCCGACAGTAGTACATCCAGAATCAAAAAGAACTGAGACTGGACTATCATTCACTAGACCTTTATGCAAGATGAGAGATCCTCTCCCATCATGCGCAACTGTAGCAGGAAGAGCGGGAAGAGGGTGACCACAAATCAAGGTAGACACAGACGATGGCTCGAACAATGTTGAGAATTGGGGGCATTCAGTTGCTCTCCCAAAATCGAAAGCACAACCAGTGATAGCATTAGAGTTCCCACTATCATTTACTTGATTACAGGCTCCATTAAACTCTTGTTGTGCAGAGTTTGCCTGTTGGTAAGCTTTTCTTTTGTTATATCTAGGTCTACCGCGACTATAATGATAATTATCATTTCCCCTGTAACTGTTATCATATTGCCTATTGTTATTATCATTCCGGTTTGAATCCCGGTTTGTATATTCACCATCGTCATATTCTTGACGTCGAGAATGGTTATCCCGAGAAGAAAACCTCGGGTAGTTTTTATTGTGATAACCTTTGCGACAGTGTCTAAAATTATTGCCACCAAAATTACGAGAACTACCATCTCGTCTCCAGTTCTTAGAAGAAGAACCTTCATATGTTGGATTACTCTGCTTATGAGTGTAATTCTGATTACTTTTCCTATTCCAGTTTTATTGAGCACCCTGAAATTTCTTATTGAAATTAGGGCCATATGGTGCTGCCGAAGCAACTGGCAACCCTTTTTTCACTTTAGAATTGCTAACTGTAGCATGGGGATGCGCGGTGGCATACTGGCAACAGTATTCCTCCATGTCTTTTAAGTTTTTGGGCTTACGCTCATGAAGAAATGCAAGGAAAGAATCATTAACAGATGACAAAACTTTGTCTCGAAGTAATAAGTCCATTAGATCTTCATATGTTTTCTCAGTTTGAGACAACTCAATCCATCGTGTAAATGTACGACGTATCTTTGTAATAAAATCAGAGAAATCTACCCCATTTTCTGGCAACATTGTCCTAAAACGAAGACGATAATCTTCTTCTTTTAGTTGATATTTTTTTAGTAATGCTGCTCTGACAACATCATAATTAGTTCTGTTATGTTCCTCTATTGTCATTAGAGTAGTCACTGTTTCACCTGTAAAAAATTCCATCAGTTGTTCGACATATTTTTCCTTTTTTATCTTATGCGTATCGCAAAAAAATTGAAATCTATCCAGGTAATCCGCTATGTCGTCCTTTAAAGGATTGAAATGAGGTAATTTGATCCTACCAGCAAACTCCTTTGTCGTACCCGAAGTTGCTTGATGAGCACCCATATTTGTCAATTTCAATTTCTCTAACTCCAAAGGTAAGAGTTTTTCATTATGCTCCATTTTTGCTTTTTCCTTTCTCTCCTCGGCTTCTCTGTCTAATCTTTTTTCTTCAGCTTGAAGTTTTCTTTCCTCTGCAGCAGCATGAAGATTTCTTTCTTCTGCTTGAAGTTTTCTTTCCTCTGCAGCAGCTTGAAGTTTTCTTTCCTCTGCTTGAAGTTTTCTTTCTTCAGCAGCAGCTTCATTTTTTTGTTTTTCCATTTCCATCTGGACTTTTATTTCATCAGCTTGAATTTGCAACCTTAAATTCTCAGCATCTATCTTCTTTTGTTCAGCTTGTATCTGCAATCTTAAATTCTCAGCATCTATCTTCTTTTGTTCAGCTTCTGCTTTCAATTTATTTTCCTCTTTTTGTCTCTTTTCTTCTGACTTTAATACCATGGCGAATTGAGCAGTCGCGAATTCTTCTAATTCTTTACCAGACTTGCCAAGGGATTTCCCTTGTCCAATGAAGTATTCCAGTGTAGACATTCTGTCTAATGAAATCAGTAACCTGAAAAAATTAAATAAATTACCTTATCCCACTTAAATGGGAGACAAGTCTTCAATGTTAGACTTGTATACTCACTTCAGTTTATTTCACTCTTTTAAGAGACAAGTCTTAGTCAAAGACCTTGTATGGTTACCTTGTTTCTTTATAATAATATTCTATCAATAATCTCTATCTGAAGAGTGTATCATATTAATAACAATAATAATAATACATGACCAAGTATATGTATGTAGACTGTGTATGACAATAATAAATACAAGGACAAAGATACAGATCAACAACCGAAAACGTTCGCAGAAGTCAAATAAACAATACAGCGAAACTAAGGAAAATGTTCCAGGAAAAAACGGATAGACTTAATAAAATTAGCCAGCAGGTGGGCTTGAACATCAATTTAAAGACGTCTGAGGTCATGACGCTCAATGTGAGCAACTCTGAGCCCATATCAGTAAGGAATCAGCAACTGGTACAGACAGATACCTTCACATACCTAGGAAGCATAGTAACACCAGACGGTGGGGCAGGCAAAGACATCAACATCAGAATGAATAAGGCAAGAACAGCCTTCTTTAGCCTAAATAACATCTGGAAGTCCTCCCAATACAGCACAAGCACAAAATTAGGATTATACCAGAGTTGCGTGCTTTCTGTGCTTCTCTATGGTGCGGAATGCTGGAGAGTCACAGAGAAGGAAATGTCAAAATTGTCCTCTTTTCACACAACATGCCTAAGAAAAATTCACCGCATCTTTTGGCCGAATACCATCACCAACCAAGATCTGCTTACTCGTAGCAAGCAAGAGGACATGCACACCATCATAGCTGGCAGACGCTGGAGCTGGGTTGGTCATGTCCTCAGAAGAGACCCCGATGCCATCACAAGAACAGCTATGTTTTGGACCCCTGAAGGAAAGCGAAAGAGAGGCCGACCAAAAACAACTTGGCGGAGGACTGTGGAGGCTGAGATGCAAAGAATGAACCAGAGTTGGGGCACTGTACGAAGGATGGCCACCGACCGTGCAAAGTGGAATCAATTTGTTGTTGCCCTACAAGATGCCACTAGGCGTGATGGCCACTGACTGCTTTGACGGTCGGTGGTTAAGGATCGAAGAAGAAGAAAAAAAATGTTACAAAAATGTGTAAAGATGACTGCGAAAAGTAAACAAGACAAATGGCAACACTGTTATAAACAAAAAAGGTGTAAAGAAATAAATGAAAGGAAGGAGAGACGAACAGATACAAACAAAACAAATCGTAAATCAAAGAATGGAAAAATAACGAAAACAACACTAACACATCTTGTCACAGCTAAACGTAAATAGCAACAATTGTCGCTAGCAAATCCCAATTAAGGAAATTTGCAGTCCCTACAGAAAACGCTCTCAATAGACAACCTCTGTTACGTGGTATGATCTAAAGGAGTCACCTTACCCAACCAGCCCGCTGAAAACACCAGAAAAATACACAACAATATTACAAGTAACATAAATATCATCAATGGAATGTGTTGCAAACAAAGTTCAGTTACAAATAACAGTATAGTAACTCTCTTGCTCTTTGTCAACACGGGAGTACAATGTCAAGCGCGCAATGATTGTTAGATCCACAATAACATGTAATGGTCTCCAGGAACATAAAGTCACTATGACCTTCTCGAGGAATAGTTGAGACTTGAGGCCCAATGTTGAAAAGTTCGTAGACGGTACTGTTTACAAAAAATACTTGACCTCGAACTACTTGACTTGAACGTTCAGACGTTGTAGAGTCTGTTGGCTGTAACGTGTAGACAACCAGCGGTACTGTTTACAAAAATTACTTGACTTGTGTGCAGCTGTGGTCCACGTAGCAATATTGCCTAGATGCCAACTCCAGTACTTGTACCAACTGTGGTTCATGTAGCATTATCACATAGATGCTAACACTGTTTATGTGGGTCAACAGTCGATGACCTATTTCTACTGTCCTGTGTAGCCAAAGCTTGGAAATGTAGAGTACTACGGATGTGTGTTATTTATAGCTGTCAATCTTGATCGTTCCAATCTGTAGCCGAAACCAAAATTGAAGCCGAAAAGCCCACGGAACTGGCCTACCAGTAATGTTAGTTGGTTTTTCTAGCGTGATGCAAATGTAGATGTGTAGTTGGCCAGGTACGCGTGTCGATGTCACCTGAACAGTGAACTACACATCTACATTTGCATCACGCTAGAAAAACCAACTAACATTACTGGTGGCCAGTGTGGGGATGTCACCTGAACAGTGTACTGGTGCGTTGAAGATCTGGATCACTCACGCTGACAGCATACATGGTCCTTGTACGATGATGATGATGATGTGAGACATGGGTGTGTGCAGACGCGAATGCGTTTAGGATCATATATAGTATACATCAAAATGACCGCAACAATTGGCTCCTAAATACCATCGCAATAAGGAAGCTGAAATTTTTCGGTCATATAAAAAGACATAATAGTCTGGAAAAAACAGTGACGGAAGGAATCGTCCCTGGAAAAAGGGGAAGGGGTCGACCTAGACGACGGTGGACCCAGGACATCACAGAGAGTTTGAACTTGTCTTTGGCTGATGTGGTCGACTTGCCCAGAATCGTGATGCGTTCAGAGCAGCTGTAATGGAGACAACGTTCTGGAAAGAATACGTCACATGATGATGAGGTTTATATATTTGTCAAAGAAATAAATAAATAATTCTTGAACGACAACATGTCTAGCCACGGGAGCGAATCGTTACTATCCCCTCTGCCAACTAGGCACCACAAAATAGTTGTTTTTTATGTTGTCTAATCTTCTACTTATTTATTTCTCACGAGTATTTGAAACATACCTTCGTGTATTATTTATTTATTTATTTACTGTTTACAGCCCTCGGGTTACCCCTCCTTATTTATTTAAACGTTTATATATTTGTCGCGTTACAAATATGTGTCACTCAAAGTGTCTAGGATTTACTCATCGTGCGGAGATAAAAGTTGGCATGCAGTTCAATTTCGTGGTATAATTTAATCTGCCGCGGTTTGACAGGCATTAACCGAGCCGATTTTACTTTTTCATTCTTATAATGTTAAAAGTCTCTCTCTCTAGTCTTATATTACACAGTACTTGGCTAGCTCAGGATTCTTACGGCCAAGACAGATAAATCGTCCTGACACGGTCACTGGAGGGGCAAATTCTTTATATTGTTTTCCAGCCGAGCACTGACCAGCCCAGAAATGACCCTTTGTGTCACACACTAGATGTGTGTAAATCAAGGAAGGGGAAGGAACTCTACCTGCCTTGCACATTGAAAACACTAGGACCAGTTAAATGAAGGAATTTGATCATCCTGCAACCAACATGAACTACACACAAAACGTGTGTGTGTGTGTGTGGGGGGGGATCCGGGAGAATTTGCAACAATGCCACCCAAGTGGTCACCCATCCCTGCCCGGGAGCGGTAATCCTGGAATTGTGGAGGGATTTTTAAGCCATTAGACCGGTAACCATCATTCGAAGCAGACGTGAGCTTATGGGCCCCAGTGATGGTATTTCGTGTTGCGAAAATCCGTAGTGAATTCGTGAGTGAATCCACCCAGGTTACGGTTACAAGGTACAACCCAGGTTACGGTTACAAGGTACTAACCCAGGTTATGGTTACCAGGTACAAACCAGGTTACGAGTCCACAGTACCAAAGATTACCCATACCAACCATACCCTATTAACTATGTTACCATGCCAACCATATCCTGTCACCCAGTAACCCATTCCTTACCACACATCCCATAAGCAGAAGAGGTATTCAGCAGAGGTGACTTTCCCCATCCTTATCTGTGATGTGCACTGAGTCCAGGGAAGCAAACTCTGACACCCTCTGAACCCATTGAAATGTTTATGAGACCTAAGCGTTGGGGCAGACCAAACCAAGAGAGTCCGAACACAAATCATCTCCGCAGCTACTACAGGCCTTGGGAGAGATGAGTATAACACCTACCAGCATTACAACAATAGAAGAGATCTCCTGGTCCATGTGATGACCATAGTAGATGTTTTTTTTTCTAAACAGTAGAGCTAAATGTATTTTATATCTATATGTACATTCAGATATGTGAGAATCTATACCCTTTTATTCAATTTAACTTAACAGCGTCTGTTGTTATTTTTCTTGTTAACTTTATTTGGGCTGTATTTTGTTTTAAACATAAATCTACACCCTGGGGGCGGAGCCATAATTAAACTAACTTCTAGTGGGTCGGGGTATTTTAGTTAATGTGGCTGGACACCAAATTTCCTTTCTCAACCATATGTGCTTTACATAGTCCTTTTGTAGGATTCCTGAGAGAGAATTTATCGTCCAGAAAATATCCTGTTTAGTTGCCAGAATTCTCTTTGCATTAAGGATTTATAGTATGTCACGTAGGTCCTTATATCATTAAATTGCCTACATCTTCTTCCTATTCTCTCACCCGCATCCTTTATTTTATTATCTTTCCTTACTTGTTTTTTCCTGTATTTTTCGCATCACTCGTTTGAGAAAAATATTTTCTTCAGTATTCTCAAACTTTACCTTGTGTTTTTCTCATACTGGGATACGTAATTCTATTACGTAGATGTCAGAGGATGAAACTGTGAATGTGCTTCATACTTAGAAATAGGGCCGACTTATCGTCTGCAAATTTCACTTGTCAAAGGCGTTTTCCCAGGCTGAATTTCTCGGCGAAGTGTAAAATCGCTACCTGACACGGCACTCACTGTTGGTCATTCTAAACGTAGGTGCTAAAACTGCCAACACGCTTTCGCCCAGTGCAGACGGTTGTCTGAGATTGGCAACTGACACGCGCTTTTCCCGGTCAGTTTGTTAACGAAGGTGCGAAATTGCACCGGTGACAGTTACGACATGCTTTAAGTGAAACGTAGGTGTTATGAGAAGGGGAGAGATCAGGGTTGGGGAAATAGTTCATCCTTTGTCTGTTTCAGATATTAAACCTAGTTTGAAACTTTATTTTCTTTCTTTCTCAATAAATCGCAGTAGACAGGTGGTTCGCGAAGAGTAAAGCTGTATAAGCGAAGTTTCTTAGTTTGTTGCGACAATTTGTCGAACTTCTAGACTTCCATAAATATAAGCGTATAATTCTTAATTGTGCGATATCCTGTAGTGCTGTGTTTGAGGTAAATATATTATTATCTAGTATTTTGTGAAGTGACTAAGTGTTAAATTGCCGATTTTATTTCACTAGTTAGATTTTGTGCAGAGTGCTAAATTTATCTAGTCTTTATTTTTCTAGTGACGCATGCAGTGGAAAGCACAATAAATTATATCTTTAGCTTACTAAACAAGTAGCTATAAGGAATTTAATTTAACTGCTAAATACTCAGTCGAGAATATTTTATATCAAACTTATAAAATGCTAGATGCGACATCAGTGAATAGTGACAGAATACGCACCATATTCCTAATTCCTGATGATCGATTTTATATAACTTATTTCACCGGAAGTTTAAATAATAAGTCAAGCTGTAGGCTTGCTGTTTTAAATGTAAGTTATATTGAGTACATATATGTAAATTATTTGATATGTGTTCTTTCCATTTTTATATAGTGAAGCGGTGGTACACAACTTGCCAGCGTTTAATAAGAGTTTCATATTTGTGAAGAAATAGACAGTCCTTATTTTGAACCACGTGGGTTTCTCAAGTAACACTGGTCTGTCAGTGCAAATGCCAACAGAGTTAGACAGAAATACTAAATCCCACTAACGGGTTTCAAAGACTGTAATGATCAATACGGGGCCTTTGCCCCAGATCTTAAATTCTTTCACAAACTCTACGTAAATTTTCTGCCTGGCGGCGTGAATATTACAAGAAATAACATTAACATTGTCCGACTAGATTATTTTTGTGGACCAGTCTGTGGTGTGACCAAAGTAAATCCTATCCTGAAAATAGACACCGATCTGACATTCCTTAAATTCTAGAAACCAAAGCTAATGACATTGTGCACTGCTAACTGTCGTGCCTGGACAAAATTTATGTGACTTAATCAGACATTCGGAAAATTAGAACACCCAAGGAAATCGTTCCCTGAGACAGAGAGTTCAGTACGTCTTTTGGAACTGGGGATTTCTTGGTCGATGACTGCATTTTCGGGTCTGTGTGAAGGTCCTAGAATTATTATGTTCCCAGAGGCAACGAGCAAAGTTGTGAGTATATATGTGAGAGCATAGCCATGGCTGAATGAATGAGGGTACACAGGTCTGAGTGTTATTTTACCGGTGTATTATTGTCACCCATTTGCTATCCTAAATTTTTTTAATCTGCAGAATTTGTTACAAAATGCTAGAGTTTCCTTTTTCTTAGGCTAAATCAGATTATCCAACTCTGTTCATACATTTACGAGAAAGAAAGAAACCTCTTAGACTCAACCCTATGTATCTTTAACTCTTTGGGCCATCATCTGTTCTCTTAACGGGGCTGTGGGCTAAACCTAGAGTAAGATTCTAACGGGCTATCATCCTTGTAGCATTTTTTTCTTAAATTTTATGACTATTTGTATGTTTCTCCTTGATGTATTTCTTTGGTGTTGTGAGAAGATTTTTTTTTTGATGATAATAATAAAAATCTCTCTTGAACTAATCAGTGCGTTGGTCAGCTCGTTCTAAAAAAATATATATATATATATCCATTGTTATAGATTTCCCACGTCTGTGTGTTTAACTGTCGCCACGCGTATGTGCGTGCCTGTGATTAGATAGAAATATATGTAATATATATATATATATATATATATATCTGTGTTTAGACTGTCTGACTACTTTAGATCTGTCGTAGAAGATAGGTGAGAGAGAGAGAAGATTTTCCGCTCTCAGAGACAGCATCTATCACTATTCTACCACCTCACTCGTGGAAGTCTATGTTTTTTTTATTTCCATCTCTCACTGTGACTATCACTCATTCCAACCTAATTCAGAAGGGACCAACCTAAGTCTTAATACTCCTATCGAAAAATCTACGACATAGTACACTATTGCCGAGAAGAAGCAGTTTCTTCGGACTCATAGACTATCAATAAGACATTATTATCTTTATTCTTCCAATCCATCCAATCTGTACTTCTCCTTAAAAATTACTCCACGACAACGGGATCACACTTTCTTTAAATATTTGTGTGCTCACGTTTGTGCATTCTTCTTTGGTAAGTGTTACTATTTTCGGGAGAGTACATATAAGGGAAACTATACAATTAATGTTTAACTTTCAACCAAAGTTGCATTCCTTAGCGTTATATATAAGTTAAACTAGGACTAATAAAAGCCCGTCACTTTCGCGGGTATTTTTTTTAAACCACTTGCATAGTGTGCTGTGTGTTTCCGTTCCACACCGATGAGCAGATACATATAAGGGAAGTACAATTACTTAGAGTTGTTTTATGGACAAAAAAAGTCTTTCCATTATACTAGTGTAAAACGTCAAATAGTGAGCTGTTCATGAATGGAAGTGTTCAAAGTGTTTTTGGTTTCTTTACATTATACAGTGTAATCAAACTGTTCATGAACACCGTCATTTGAACGCTTTTCTTTGTTGATTGTAACTATTTTCGGGAGAATATATATAATGGAAACTATACAATTTTTCAACACGGTTGCATTCCTCAGCTGTGACCAACGTACACACGGCGAGAATTATGTTATTTTAGATTCAATTTAAAAGTTATTTAATGACAACATTTTGTGTTAAAGCGCGTGGATTGTTTTCAAAGAGTGTTCCCTCATAGTAAGTGGTTTTAACAAAAGCTTTCCAGTTTTCATGATTTGTACATCGGGTGAGGGCTCATGCACACCAATTTGTAGCACTTTTTCTTTGTCGAGCGCTGCTAATTTCGTGAAAGAATAAAACAAATATTTAAAAAATAAAACCAAAGTATTTGTTTTATATTACACCCACGCCGCGCAAGTTGCACACAGTGCGTTGAGCCCTTTTTTTCTCGCGCGAGTTACTATTTTGAGTGTGACCGACCGACGTAACATACATCGGTAATTATGTTAGTTGGGATAGGATTGATATGTAATTTTTTCACGATATTTAATTAAACGCTTTAGTTTCTTGAGAAACAGCAAGACAACTCCCCATCAGTATGTATGTAATAAGAATATTACTAAGTTTCTCGTGTCTGTAAAGTTTCTTAAGCCAACTTGAAGTCATGTTTAACCACTTTTTAATTAATTTGACTAGATTTTTGTTTGTCTGTTTCAAATTTTCACGCTCAGAATCTCTATGTTCCAATCATCGTAGAGATGCATGCAGCTCCTGTACTTGATACATTTTAATCGGTTACGTTTTCAGTTTCATTGACTCAGCCACTTTTTCTATAATTAAAACAGCGTAAATAAGTTGGAAGTAATTCCACTAAAACAAGAATTTTAAAGTGAGGGAAATAATGAGCAGCAACTATACAGTGTGCTTCGTAGTTTAGCGGGCGAGCGTTGGATAGGAAATGGTAATGTGCTAATTAACATAAATGTTTTTCTTAAAACATTTATATCAGAACAAAATTTGACACAACTATAGTAATATAATCAACTTTCATGTGACCTTTACATTAGATCAGGGTTCTCAACCGGGGTTGCACGGAACCCTTGGGTTCCGCGATAGGCTAGCCCTTGTGTGGTGGGCAGTGACCAAGCAGCCCCATATGACCGTGCGCAATAGGACCGTGTTCACTATTGCACATACCATATTTCATAAGCATCTTGTAGAGTAGAAATTTGGGATAAGACTTTTAAGTCTACTTGGATAAGGTTAAATAAAAAATAAAATAAAAATCAAGTGGGCATTTTTTTCAGAAAGGAAAAACTGAAGTTTCTTCTACCTACACTACTGACTTGCTATCCTTTGTGGAAGGGGGGAACTACACAAAAAGAATAGGAGTTGCGAACTTCATATGTGATTAATCTTGGTGACCACTTAAACCAAGGCTAGGGGAATGTTCAGAATTATAAATATGCTGCCACACCACATATTGTGAAGAAATTCAGATAAAGTCCATCGTCAATACAATACAGTTTATTACACACTCCTATTGACAGTGAACATCCATTAGTTCTACATTGGCAATTCATGCAACAGGGTCATCAAAGTTAATGAACTAACGGACAAACTGTGCCGTCAGTATCGTCTGAGTCCGCGAATCAATATTTAATAACACCATCGTCAGTCATTATGCTATAAGCACAATCATACTTTCCTGTAGACACTTATACATATCTCTGGCCCTCAATATAATGGAATATCTTCTGAAACTGTAGACTTCTCCGCGGACATGGAACACATTAGCCAGAGCTCACACACATGCAGCCTTACCGGCTGGAGACACCGCCAAATGGCAACTGCCGTTGCTCTGCACGAGCGTCTACGTAATTATATTATTTGACGTCATTTTAAAGTAGCGACGTTCTATTTGAGCACCGCGATGTTTCAAAATCATGAACGCATTGCGGTGCGCAAAAAGAGGCGTAACAATAGGCTAATAAGTTGGCCAAAATAAACAGATCCACACACACACACACACACAAATCATTCTCTACTCAAAAGAGCATTGACAATTGTAATCGGATTATTTTATTTACAACTTTCTAATCATGCTAACATACCGTGAGCTGCAGATATAATAATTTTTATGCAGCAGATCCCTACGACCTGAAAATTAATTCAAGGGTTCCTTCGAAATAAAGAGATTGAGAATGGCTGCTTTAGATGTTTAAACTTATCAAAACCCTTTTTTATTTCTTAAAGATAAATTTAATTTACTGCAAAACGTACGCAAGTACGACTAAACGTCGTACAATAAAAAGGAATAAAAAAAAAATTTACGATCCGCTATTATTACTGTTACACGATGTACTGAATGCAGAAAATACATTGCAAATTAACTCTAATGCTTAGAATAAAAATGAATTAATCAGTAATTCATCATATCGTTGATAAAGTTGTTTGTTTGTTTGATGAATTACCGTACTTATTAATGAAAACGACCATCCAATTTTATTCTTTGCAATAGAATCTTCTTCTTTGTCTTCTTCAAATACTGTGTCTGGTGGCGTCAGCGACCATGTCTTTCCACAACTTCCTGTCTCCGGGGCAATTTATCAATTCTGTTGTTGACGTCTTTCCTGGGGAGGAACCTGTCCTCCTACCAGGCGCGTCAACCCTGTTGTGGATGGTTGCAGGTTTTCTAGATAAGGTGGTTTGCTATAAATACTGAATAATCAGCCGTGAACCAAAACAGGTGGTTGTCACTGACTGGAGGTGGGATAGTGGACAGCGGTCGGCTGTCTGTATAAAATCACTTCTGAAGTTTTATGACGTGACAACCAGCGAGATGGAGGCGCTTTAAACTCTTCCCTCCCCACTGCATTGTAGGTTTGACTTTTTAGTCAAAGGCTTTCGGAGACATCCGTACACAAACCGACGGAAAGCAACAGGAAGCTACCGTCGTATTATCCATTGTACAAGTATCAATCGAATGCACGGACAGTTTATTTTCAGCTTTTTAGTGTATTTAGTAACAGCAATACAAATGATTCATAAAATTTGTTTTTACTTATTTAGTTGTTATCCAAGTTCCAACTATCTCTACAGTTTATCACGACATTTGTATATCCGTATCCAAGTTCCATCTGTTTGTAAAGTTTTTCAAGACAACAAGAACACATGTTTATATTACTATCTGTGTTCCAAATATCTCTATAGTTTGTCAAGACGACGCTAAGTCATTTTTATGCTGTTATCTAAGTATCACCTGCCCCTATAGTTTGTCCAAGGCTAAAAATGTGCTTATTTGAGAGAGAGCAACGACGAAGAAGAATAAGGAAAACATACAATTGGACTAAAGGAATAAAAGTCCTTCAGAAGTGAATATAGCTAATACAGAAGGCTGTATAGGTTTAGGAGGAATGTCTTTTAAGAGATAAAGAAAGAATGCAGCCACTGTTCCGTTGTGGCAACCAAGAGGGCATGCACACCTGTCAGCTTGCAGACGCTGGAGTTGTGTTGGCCAGGTCCTCAGAAGAGATACTGATGCCATCACAAGAACAGCTACGCTGTGGACCTCTAAAGGACAGCGAAAGCGATGCCGACCAAAAACAACTTGGCAGAGAGGACTGTGGAGGCTGAGATGCAAAGGTTGAACCAAAGCTGGGGCACTGCACGAAGGATGGCCGGCGACCGGGCAAAGTGGAGACAGTTTGTTGCTGCCCTACAAGGCGCCATCAGGAGTGATGGTCACTGAATGTTTTGACAGTCGGCTGCTAAGGATGAAAGAAGAAGCAGACTGTTTCCTCAAGCAAGTCGTAAGAGATGGCTGATATGAGGAGCGTGCAGCTAACAGAGTTATTGGCACAGAAATCACCATTACACTAGATTTACAGTGCTACGCAACATTTTTTTTTCTTTTTTACTTCATGGCACATTTACGAGTATGAGCCCTACACAATTCCACGGCACACTGCAATTTAACGGTAGATAAAGTGCAAAGGTAAAAGATCCCGTTACATGCCTATTGAGGTATATTGGAATATAAAATTAGGCCCATATTCTCAAGAACATACGAGCACAATAGGGGTGATGTGGTCAGCGTAGCATCGCGCCGGCCGCCTTCAACCTTCCCAGAGTTGGAGGCTGGGTTCGACCCTGGAGCTGTTTGTAGTCTAAAAAAATCCCCATTAACCACTGCACCACCGCAGCTCTTATTAAGGGAGGTTGGTGTTATAAATCTCTAATGTTTCGCTACAAACGAAAGACAACTCTTCCTTATATTTTTGGTGACAGATTTATTGATGATAATAACTCAACTTATTATTTGTAAAATTGTACTTGTGGGTTTCTTGTCATAACATTTTACCATAAGATATAATTGTGTATACCATTATGTGGTGTATTTGGCCTGGTGTCGCGGCACGCTAGGCGGACACCCGCGGCGCACCAGTGTGTCGAGATACACCGGTTGCGGAGCACTGCATCAGAACATGAGAGTTTGGTGCGGGCGTTTCTGCAAGAGGAAAAATGCAGTTGGTGGTCTATACTGGATATGGAGCGAAAAGAGAAATGGTGCCGATATACATAGAGGGGGAGAGAGAGATGGAGAGAGAGACAGAGAGATGGAGAGACAGACAGACAGAGAAGACAGACAGACAGAAGACAAACAGATATAGATATGCAGGCAGAGACAGACAGACAGAGACAGGTAGACAGAGACAGAGAAGACAGACATACATGCAGACAAAAGACAGACAGGCAGACAGAGAGAGAGAGACAGACAGACAGACAGACAGACAAAGACAAAACAAACAGAGAGAAACAGACAGACAGACAGAGACAGCCAGGCACAGACAGACAGAAAAACAGACAGACAGAACAAAAAAAGGAACAGTAGCATTCAAAGAACAAAAATATCAAAACAACACACACACACATAAACACACAAATCAAACATGAGGAATGAAAGGAATGAAAGAATAAATCATGAAAGATATTTATTTATAAAAACAAAAACTCCCAACTGAAAGCAAGGCTGAAGATGGAAGGACGAGGGCTACCAGACGATAATAATATGTAAACTTCAAGAGACCACTCTGTCAGAGTGCATCAAAACAAAGAGACAAAACAAAGTAGAATATTCATTGGAACCAACATTTGATAATACAATACAACAACAACAACAATTAATATTAATTTTAATTTTATTATTTTTACGACTGATTATTGTAATTTCGTAGTGAATACACAACTATGCCAAGTTTCAGAACTATTGTTAGTGCATTAAAAGCCTGTGTTTAAAATATTTTATTAAATATTGTTAATTTTCTTCTTTTTAGTGTTATATTTTTGTTGTTTTTAAATTAAAGTCAAATGTAATCGATCCGCTAATGACATTATCAGTTTGCGATAATCGAGTCCAGAGCACAGGAGGCGGATTTGATTATCCAGTATATTACACGGAAAGTCAATTTTTTTTTTTTTTAAATTTTGATAAAATTAATTTTTTTTTTTTAAATGCAGTTGTCAGTTATGTGTATGCCTGTGCACGCACGTGCGATAATGTGTGTGTGTGTGTGTGTGTGTGTGTGTGTGTGTGTGGAGGGGGAGAAGTTTCAATATTTCTCTCAAGACAATCTTGTTGGGAAGAATACACCTAGATTATTTACAGTTATCGCAGATTTCACTGATGATACAATACAAAAAAAAAACCATTTATATTTATTTTAATTTTATTCATTTTATTATTTTTACGACTGATTATTGTATTGTCATGGGGAATAAACAACTATGCCAAGTTTCAGAGCTATTGTTTGTGCATCAAACGCCTGTGTTTAAAATATTTTTTTAAATATTTTTTTTATTTTCTTCCCTTTAGTGTTTCTTTTTTTTGTTATTTTTAAATTTAAGTCAGATGTAATCGATCCGCTAATGACATTATCAGTTTGCGATAATCGAGTCCAGAGCACAGGAGACGGATTTCATTATCCAGTATATTACACAGAAAGTTAATATTTTTTATTTTTTTTTGTTTATAAATTTTGATAAGAGTTGTAAATTACATTTTTTAAATGTAGTTGTCAGTTGTGTGTATGTCTGTGCACGCGCGTGCTAAAGTGTGTGTGTGTGGAGGGGGAGGGGAGAAGTTTCATTATTTCACTCAAGAGAGACAATCTTGTTGGAAAGAATACACCTAGATTATTTGCAGTTATCGCCCATTTTACTGGTGATACAATTCAACAACAACAAAATTAATATTAATTTTAATTTTATTTGTTTTATTATTTTTACGACTGATCATTGTATTGTCATGGGAAATACACAACTATGCCAAGTTTCAGAGCTATTGCTCATCTGAAAGTGATTGAAAAATCGATTGCAAGATTTGAAGGTGACAAGAGAGTGGCATACGTTGCAAGTTAAAGAAAAGCATGTAAAAAGACAAACACCTTGCTTAAGACCATAACAGAAGACAAAATTGAAGGCAAGCGTGCAAGGGGAAGACAGCCTATAAGTGGGAAGATAACATCAAGAGATGGACAGGAAAGAGTCTATCAGAGTGCACCATCAAGATAATAGACAGAAGACGTTGGAAATCTAGTGTAGCCGACCTTCGTTGCGGAGACGGCAGCTGATGAAAGGAAGTCCCCGGGGCTATCTGATGTGGCACTTCTTGTCTGTCTCCATTTCTTTTCTCCGTGTGTTCCTTGTACTCCTCTATCTCTCTTACCCTGTGGGTTCTAGAACAATGACTGCCTTGTAATACTATCAACAGGTTTCTTCGGTGTATGTCCTATCCACCTCCAGCGTCTTCTTCTCATATCCTGTTCCACGGGCACTTGTCTGGTTCTTGTCACTGGGCAGTTCCACGTTTACTAGTCTTGTCATACCACTCCAGTCCTTCCATTCTCCGCAAGCACCCATTTATGAAAGTCTATAGCTTTTTTTATTGTTTCTTTGTTCTCCATGTTGTAGGGCCACACAATAGTCAGGCACATCTTTCAAGGCGACTAATATGAAATTACTCATGGGGCTGGCACCCTTATCATGTAAAAGAAACTATCGAGGAAGTTGAGGGGAACTGCGGTAAGACGTGGAGTACAATGGATGGGTTTGAAAAAAAAAATCGAAAAAAGGTGATTCGTCTTACGAGGACAAAAGACAGAAAATAGTCTACGTTACGGCCACAAGGCCTTCGTCAGGAAAGGAAAGAAAGTGAAGGCTAGATAGGACACATAAGAACTTAAGTAAATATAAAAATAAAAACTACATCCGGTGGCGGAAGTCACTTTCTATTCAGCCACGCTGTCCATCAGCGGACAGCAATAGTGATAGGATTTCGATGCCTTGCCTTCAGGGAAGTACCTAGTTTTTATTTTTATATTTACTTAAGTTCTTATTTGTCATATCTAGCCTTCACTTTCTTTCCTTTCCTGACGAAGGCCTTGTGGCCGTAACGTAGACTATTTTCTTTGTCTTTTGTCCTCGTAAGACGAATCACCTTTTTTCGATTTTTTTTTCAAACCCATCCAAAAGAAACTATCACGCAAACTTCCGCTGCAGTAGCATGTGACTGCTTGGTACTGGCTTTCTGCAAGGGGACCCACTACATTTGTGACTCCATGCTCCGAGAGGAGCGCAAAGGAAAGTAATGGTGATGATTTATTTATAAAAACTGTAATTTAGTTCATCCAAATCAAATAAAATAAGACGTTAGTGACAACCAAATTGAAGGCAAGACTGAAGACGAAGCGCGTTTTAAACTATTCCATTCATGTTCAACCTAGTCGGTTATATTAGGGCGCATGTCCAAATTTAAAAGACCCTTAGGTCTGGTAAGTATGTTATCATCAGAAGCAACTGAAATTTTCCTACATTATGCAAAAATGGATCTACTTTAACACGAAAGTGGTCTCAGGAGTTCTACTTTAAAATGTTATTTCAAATTTTTAAAGCAGCCCCCTCCCTTGCATGGATCAAACGTGGATCTGCCTTGACTTAAATCTCGTAAAATTCGGAGTCGCAGTCGGGACATTTTTTACGACTCCACTAAAAATAATTACCGACTCCACAGCCTTAAATTGGTGACAGTGCAGCCCAAAAAAGATGAAACTCGAACTGAAGCGTAGAGTGCATCAGGACAGAGAAACAGAACAATGTAGATGCATTGCAGCCAGTATTCGATATGAAGATGGAACTTTTGTCTGTTCTGGAAAAATTCTCTCGAAGGGAACCTTCTTCTATTCCACAATAAATCCGAAGGCATTAAAATCAAACCATCCATACTTACTGCAGTCTTGCTCAACATACAGCAGTGAACGGAGATGCATATGGCAACAGCCTATTTCATTCCACGAAAAACTGTTTGGAGATGTCAGGAGCCTTGAACTGACTATCGCCTTTATTTTAGTCATTACTGTGGAAGTCTGAAGGCGAACGAGGAAGTAATAGAAGAAGAAGAAGAATAGGAAGAAAAAGAAGAAGAATAGGAAGAAGAAGAAGAGGAAGAAGAAGTAGAAGAAGAAGAGGAAGAAGAAGAAGACCAACGTACAAACGCATCACACATACACATATTATAAAAACGTAAATTCTTAGCTTTAAATCGTTTAATTTCTTTTTCGTTTTTTTGTGTGTCTTCTTTGTTGGTAGAGAACATTCACATCAATGTTACTTCGCAGCTCTAACCAAGAAATCTTTTAGTGTCTTGTAATAAAAGATTACTTGTGGCTAAAAAGAAATAATTTAGACAGACGTCAAATGCATCTTGGTGTTTGTAAGTGGGGCAATTACACTGCAGAATGATGAGGCCATGTCGAATTGATCTGTCAGGCGCTGGTACGTAAGAGAAAGGGATATACAGTGAGTGAAGGTGAGTATGGTTAGAGTAAAAGGTCTCAAATCAAAGCAGAATGGAAGAGACCGGCAGGCAGACAGACATACAGAAAGACAAACTAATACGCAAGCAGGCAGGCGAACGGACAGACAGATATACAGGCAGGCAGGCAGACAGACAGGCATGTAGAATGACAGACAGGTAGACAGACAGTCACACAGACAGACAGACAGATAGACAGACAGACAGACAGACAGACAGACAGACAGATAGATAGATAGATAGATAGATAGATAGATAGATAGCTAGATAGATAGATAGATAGATAGATAGATAGATAGATAGATAGATAGATAGATAGATAGATAGATAGATAGATAGATAGATAGATAGATAGATAGATAGATAGAAACGTAGACACACAGAATTTTCGAACATTATATACAGTTCTTGTCACCAATGCTGTGGTAATATTAACAACAATCCTGGTGCAGAAGTCAAATCAAGGTCAGCAGTTTCAATATTCAATGCGTTAACATTGGAGGAACTAGTTTATGACAGTCCACATTAGTTCCAGAGAATGGTCTAAGGAAGTGAGGGTATAAACTGAGAGCTGATATAGCACTGTCATGTCCAGACGACGAGTTACTCTCCAGTTTTCTATGAGCAGTGGAGGTCGCTGAGGCCAACGATAGACCTGAAGATTTTGAACTGAAGTTACAAAGGGCAGGTATGACGAAGGATGAGGGTGTTGTGGAGCTGGCCAGACTCCCATAGGGCGAGGGAGGGATTTGCCTGAGTGGGCTGGTCACGGAGTGGACCCTTGAGGAACATGGCGGAGATCTGGACAAGGACGATGATGATGTCTGCACTGCTGCACCTGCAGAAGCTGGTGACGTCATCCCGTGAATCAACAGTTTCTCTATGCCAGGTAGTCTATGCATGGCTGCAGCCGCATGGCTTCCGTTGTCTAAAAAACCTGCATGTGGCGGCAAAAGGTTATGTCCGATATATGGATAAATACCCGGATGTTTCATGATACCTGGTAAGGAATAAAACGACGAAAATGGCAGAAGTGCCGGGTGCCCGTCCCGAGGAAAGCCGGGAATGCCCATATATGGAAACCCTACTCGCCCGAACGCCAGGCGGCTTCTGGTGGAGTGTGACGAACGTCTCCGAAGTTTGCCTGTGGCTCCCCCTATGAACACGTCATCACATGACGGGTCGAGCATCCAGTAGTTTCCTTTCCCAGGATCATCATAGTGTCGTGGAACCTGCAAGAAGTAAATAATAGTTATTAATCTATTATATGGTACGTAGAATAGTGTACACTTAATATGAAAAATAGACCACAGGCAGACCAATAACAACCTGGCAAAGAACAGTGGAGGCTGAGATGCAAAGAATGAACCAGATTTGGGGCACGGCACGAAGGATGGCCACCGACCGAGCAAAATCGGGACAGTTTGTTGTTGTCCTACAAGACGCCACTAGGCGTGATGGCCACTGACTTTGTATTTTTCATATTTCTTGAATCCTTAGCCCCAGACTGACAAAGCAGTCAAGGGCTAAGGATCCAAGAAATATGAAAGATACAAAGCACTTGACGTAGAACTGGGTATTTTAATGTGTTATACAAATTTGAAGCTTTCGTCTGATTGGCATAGTGATTCTTCTTCTTCTTCTTCGTTCATCCTCAGATGTCAACTTGAATAAGTTCAAAGAAAGCAGTGTCAGCCTGAGGCTGTTGATATCTCCGTAGATTTTCTCCAGGAATGGTACTGGTGATGGCCATATGAGTTTTCGCTGTTCCTCATGTGTTGGGCACCTTTGGGGGAGACAACTCTGATGACAAATCCCGGGTAGATGAAGCTCGCACAGTGGTTCAGTCGCTTGGCTCTCGCAGCAAACGCATCTGTTCTGGGTTCAAAAACCTGGTAGCGTCACGCATCTGTCTACGCAGCTGTAAATTGGTACCTGACTCTGTTCCTGTGTTATGTTAAGACGGCGAGGAAGGGTACAGCTCACCCTACCTCAAACAGTTATGGGGAAAAAAAACATGCTGATTTCAAATTTGTCGCCAACAACGAAATAAAGATATTAGCATCATTTCTTTGGTTAACATTTGAAAAACAAGATGTTGGTTTCAACTCTTTGGTCATTGTTTGGAAATAAACGGAAACGTGAGGATTTCAAATCTTTGGTCAAGATTTGAAGGCAAAATAAGAAAAAAGTAAACACAATTGATTTCATATCACTCATGAATATTGGCGTCATATTTCGACACGAGCAAATGTTCATGAG
The DNA here is from genome assembly GCA_024509875.1 of Oreohelix idahoensis. Lineage (NCBI taxonomy): Eukaryota > Metazoa > Mollusca > Gastropoda > Stylommatophora > Oreohelicidae > Oreohelix > Oreohelix idahoensis. The sequence goes on along the minus strand of JAMPIV010021035.1, from coordinate 180,290 downwards.
TGATTTGAAATGAGTGTTGTTTACTTTTTTTTTTCCTTCATATATATCTTCTTCTTCTTTGATCCTTAGCCGCCGACCGTCAAAGCAGTCAGTGGCCATTACGCCTGGTGGCGTCTTGTAGGGCAACAACAAATTGATTCCACTTTGCTCGGTCGGCGGCCATCCTTCGTACAGTGCCCCAACTCTGGTTCATTCTTTGCATCTCAGCCTCCACAGTCCTCCGCCAAGTTGTTTTTGGTCGGCCTCTCTTTCGTTTTCCTTCAGGGGTCCATAGCATAGCTGTACTTGTGATGGCATCGGGGTCTCTTCTGAGGACATGGCCAACCCAGCTCCAGCGTCTGCCAGCTATGATGGTGTGCATGTCCTCTTGCTTGCTCCGAGTAAGCAGATCTTGGTTGGTGATGGTATTCGGCCAAAAGATTCGGAGAATTTTTCTTAGGCATGTTGTGTGAAAAGAGGACAATTTCGACATTTCCTTCTCTGTAACTCTCCAGCTCTCCGCGCCATAGAGAAGCACAGAAAGCACACAGCTCTGATATAATCCTAATTTTGTGCTTGTGCTGTACTGAGAGGACTTCCAGATGTTGTTAAGACTATATATATATATATATATATATATATATATATATATATATATATATATATATATATATATATATATATATATATATATATATATATATATATATATATATATATATATATAATCATATATAATCATATATATAAAATCCCAGCTTTTTCTGTCAGAAGCCTTCGTAACGTTAAGGGATGCAAGAAGTTTTTTTGATTGAAAGTTAGACAATAATTGCATTGTTTCCATTATATTTTGGTATTTTAATACTCTCCGGAATATAGTGACGCTTACCAAAGAAGAATGCGCAAAGGACGGTGTGCATGCGCCACTAACATCTCTCTGTGAACGGCATGCATGTTCATACTTTGTACAAAATTATTTGGTTCAATTATATCGGCGTATTTTGTCATTTAAAAAATTACTTAACAATATATTAATATTAAAGAGTGTAAAACTACATAATTAGTAAAATGTTATTATTATTAAAGAATGTTACAAAAATATTTATAGAATGTGTGATCCCGTATACACACATTGGGATCCCCGCTGGTGCTATGGAGTTCGTGTACTGTGGAGATGCACAGGTAGCTTACTTACTAACAGGGGAAAGCAATTCATTTTCTTCTGGCGTGTTGCGAAAAGAAGAATGCGGTTATATTGTGAAAGCAGGAACGGGGGAAGAACAGGAGACTGGGCACGAAAGATAGAAGGCACTGAACAGTTTGATTATACTGTAAGGAAGATGCGAAGATCCATGATTTAAGTTGTACGTCGCATTGTCTCGATCAAGAAATCCCAATAATGTAAAAGTCCAGATTAAAACAACAGAAAATCAAGATTTCTTCTGTCATATTCAGACTTTTAACATCAGATGTAAAACAAATATTTTGGTTTTTGTTTAATACTTTTGAATAAGTAAAATTGCCGTTAGGTATTAGTGTTTTTGAATTTAATTCTCGTCTTATGACGGGCTTTTACACTAGTATATGTATATATATATATATATATATATATATATATATATATATATATATATATATATATAGATTGGTATATATATATATATATATATATATATATATATATATATATATATATATATACTCTAGCAATAACCCGTCAATCTTGACGGGTTTTTAATTATGGTGTGCTGGTTCCGTTCCCAGATGAGTGTAGCATGTTACGCAATTGCCTAGTTAAATGTATGAAGACGGGAAAGTGGAACACAAGTATACCAGCCCAAAAAAATGAATGCGGGGGTATTTTCTTGTGTGTATCTAGGGCAGCCAATCAGAAGCGGGGTTTCCCACTGGCAGATAGGAATGACTTTGACGATTGTATATGGAAGAATAAAATCGTCCGAAACATAGTTAGAATTAGAGATCGGGAAGGAGAACGAAATGACAGACAAGGATGAGAATGGTCTCCTTTTGGCGGGGATATCTTCATTTATGCGTAGGTACAAGGAAATCTGAAGGGAGTAAGTAGTGGTGAAGAATTTTGCAAGAATAAGTGTCCGTGCATTGAGAAATCGTGTGTTTTCCCTATTCATAATTCAAGATAAAATCGTTAACACGACCGATATAGGAAGACAACATATAGATATAAAGATTAACTCACTGAGAATGGAAATCTAATACTCTAAAGGCTTGAACTGGGAAAGGTGCGATGCACGAGACCAAGGTTTGAAACCCATCTAGCACAAACCCCTCGGAGTTATAACTATTTTGGGAAGTTTGCTGGAGTTGCGAGCCTTGTTTCTCATACGTCCGGAAGCGCCATATATAAGGGCGGTCGAAAAGGATTTCAAATTCATTTGGACATTCGCCCTAATATAACCGACTAGGTTGAACGGGACGCGCCTCGCCAAAACTTTATTCAAAAATAAAAAATAAAAAAACAATTTAAAAAATTTCAAATTCACTTGTACAGCGAAGAAGACAGAAGGACAACGGCTGGAGAGAGAGAGACGTGTAAAGGCCAATATCTTGTTATTTGCAGCCAGGCAGTTCTATTGCTCCACAAAAGCCAGTCTTTACTGATCTTAATTAAATCCTGCGAGGTTATGTAAAGTTACTATGTAAAATAATACAGTAATTACAACTTTTATTTCAGGATTTGTTTAATCTATAGGTTATGAAAGTATCATGTATATTACCTGGTTACTTGGTATGATTGTTGAAGGTTGGAACCCGAAATATAACCACAGTGACTGAGTCCGTATCAGGGCTAGCACAGTCCTTTTCAGGACTAATAACAATTTTTTCAGGACTACCAACAATCATTATCAGGGCTTATTCAATCTGTCTTCAAGTTACGGTACTTTACAGAGCTGACTTGTCAGGCAGGGGGATACTATAACCTCATACCATATATGTGTGTACATATTATTTTGTATTATTTGATTTTATAAAATGTTCCATAGTAGACACCTGTCTTGTCACTGATCCATAATCATGCATTTCCACGCATACATCTGAAAACAAATTCATCTCATCTACAATAGGAATGTGGTAATTATTATCCAAAATAGCCCCATATCCTACAATTATCTGCAGGTTCATACTTGTCAACCCAAAGTTAGAGGTCCATGATCAAGAATTGCTCGATGATCAATGCTAATGGCCCCAGCAGTGACTGGATTGGTAGAAGCATGACCTACTAAAGCTGTACATCTCATATGGACACTGATTATCATAGAAAATGAGTGATATTTGTGACAATCGTGCACCCAAGAAGTGATAACTGTCAAGCATGGTTTTATGATGACAATTTGCATGATAAACTAGTGAAAGCTATAAAGTGAATAAGACAGTGAAGAAGTCTATTACCCAACAAATTGGAAGAGTCTAAAGAAATGACATTTTAGTTTAACTTGTAAAAACTGTAATTGATTTCACCAATTTGGTTTTTATGTAAATATAAATTTTGTTATCAACAGTCACACACAATCACCACAATTAGATAAAGAGGATATATAAATTGTATTCACCAGCTTTATTCATTCAATATAGTTGATATTGTGTTTGGTTGAATTGTTATTAATATCACATAGCGGAGGTGGCGCAGTAAGGTCTGACTGTTCTCTGAATATTTTCAGTCCAGATACTTTCACAGCCGTGACTATCGAGTGATACCAGTGTACTTCTCTGTCACTGGGACCCCACACATTCTGGAGAGAATACTATTTCTACTCTAGCACTATCATCTTACACATATAAAACCTTCCGCTGCAATGAGCAGATAGAAGTATATTCTTAAAGTGTTTTTGGTTTCTTTCCATTATACAGTGAAATCAAACTGTTCATGAACACCGTCATTTGAACGCTTTTCTTTGTTGATTGTAACTATTTTTGGGAGAGTATATATAATGGAAACAATACAATTTTTCAACACGGTTGCCTTCCTCATCTGTGACCAACGTACACACGGCGAGAATTATGTTATTTTAGATTCAATTTAAACGTTCTTTGATGACAACATTTCGTGTGAAAGTGCGTGGATTGTTTTTAAAGAGTTTTCCCTGATAATAAGTGGTTTAAAAAAAAAACTTTCAAGTTTTCATGATTTGTACATCGGGTGAAGGCGACATAGAGCTGGCAGTGTCCGAAAATACAATTCACTTTGGTATGTACATTTATAACACATAAGGAAGGGAAACCCGAGGCCTGTAAATAGTAAATAAATATTAGACAAACATAAAGGTATGTTTTCAGGCACTCGTAAGAAATAAATAAGTAGAAAACTACACAACAGAAAAACAACAGACGTGAGTGGCTTACCCAGGATAGGGGAACAACAGAAGTGATTGCGTCATTAATAGGCAGGACTGCCCATGGTAAATTTCCGGTGTTATGTGTTGCGGGTCGCACTAATGACCCGTCATCGAAGCATCATTTTTGGTGATGCCTAGATGGCAGGGAGAAAAGTGTGATTCGCTTGCATAGCTAGGCGGGGTTGTCGCACGGAAGGTCCTGGGTTCGAGTCCTGGGTAAACTACTCACGTCTGTTGTTTTTCTGTTGTCTAGTTTCTACTTCTTTATTTCTTGCGAGTGCCTGAAAACATACCTTTAAGTTTGTCTAATATTTATTTACTTTGGTATGTTATTGGCTCATGCACACCAATTTTTACGCAATTTTTCTTTGTCGAGCGCTACTTTAGCACGTTTCACTAGCTTTGCCCAACTTCAAAATGCTATATCTCATCGAATATATAACGCATATAAGTGAAATTGTGTGTGTGAATTTGAAATGGTATAGACCCTATGAATAACATTTTGTATTAAAATGCGGCCATTGGTTTTAATTTTCGTTTCTTTGCGATATAATATCAAAATTCTACTTGCCAACACACATCACACACACACACACACACACACACACACACACACACACACACACACACACACACACACACACACACACACACACACACACACACACACACACACACACACACACACACACACACACACACACACACACACACACACACACACACATATTGAAATGTCTACAGTAAATTATACGACATCATTTGCACATGATTGGTTTATTAAACAATTGGCATGATTATAGCGTGAAATTGCACTTCTTGAACATAAAACAGTTACGTACACATTGTCAATCAGTGGCGTGTCTACAAAAAGTGTTGTGTGGTTAAGTAGGAAAAATGAGTCTGCGAGTACATTTTATGACATTACAGCAAATCACAAATAGGATTTTTAAGTATTTTTGCAATGAAGCTACTCCAAGAAAACTATATCATTCTATTTCAAACCCACACAAGAGGACTATTCATGCCTTGGGGATAAGCAAACGGTCATTGCACCGCTGGATAGCGACATCTGAAATTTCTAATTCCAGTGTTTTACACACGAAAATTAGGCCAAGAGTGGTGGATAATTTTGACAGAGAATTGATCCGCAGAGAAATTTGCAATATGTTTCACAATAATGAGGCAGTGACTTTAAGGAAATTGAAAATTTGGTTAAGAAAGAATAATGACATTGATATTTCCAAATCTACGCTATGGAGGACTATTAGGAGTTTGGGATTCACTTTTAGAAAATATGTTGGTGGTAGAAACCTTTTTTGTGAGAAGCCTCATATAGTTGCAATGAGAAGCAAATATTTACGCGAGGTCAGAGAAATGAGAAGAGATTGTTATGATTTTGTGTATTTAGATGAAACTTAGATCAATGCGCACCACAGTAATGAACGAGAATGGCAATCATCTGATGGGACAACTAAAAGACTAGTCTTCTCTCTTCTTTGATCCTTAGCAACCGACCGTCAAAGCAGTCAGTGGCCATTACGCCTGGTGGCGTCTTGTAGGGCAACAACAAATTGATTCCACTTTGCTCGGTCGGCGGCCATCCTTCGTACAGTGCCCCAACTCTGGTTCATTCTTTGCCTCTCAGCCTCCACAGTCCTCCGCCAAGTTGTTTTTGGTCGGCCTCTCTTTCGTTTTCCTTCAGGGGTCCATAGCATAGCTGTTCTTGTGATGGCATCGGGGTCTTTTGTGAGGACATGGCCAACCCAGCTCCAGCGTCTGCCAGCTATGATGGTGTGCATGTCCTCTTGCTTGCTCCGAGTAAGCAGATCTTGGTTGGTGATGGTATTCGGCCAAAAGATTCGGAGAATTTTTCTTAGGCATGTTGTGTGAAAAGAGGACAATTTCGACATTTCCTTCTCTGTAACTCTCCAGCTCTCCGCGCCATAGAGAAGCACAGAAAGCACACAGCTCTGATATAATCCTAATTTTGTGCTTGTGCTGTACTGAGAGGACTTCCAGATGTTGTTTAGACTAAAAAAGGCTGTTCTTGCTTTGTTCATTCTGTTGTTGATGTCTTTGCTTGCTCCGCCGTCTGGTTTACTATGCATCCTAGGTATGTGAAGGCATCTGTCTGTTCCAGTTGCTGATTCCTTACTGATATGGGCTCAGGGTTGCTAACATTGAGCGTCATGACCTCTGTCTTCTTTAGGTTGATATTCAAGCCCACCTGCTGGCTATACTTATTTAGTCTATCCGTTTTTTCCTGGATGTGTTGATGTGAATGTGCTAGCAGTGCAATGTCATCTGCATATTCCAGATCTTCCAATGTAGAAAATGTAGTCCATCTTATTCCTCTTGGATTGCCCTCTGTTGTCTGGCGCATCACCCAGTCTATGACTGTTAAAAATAGAGTGGTTGATAAGGGGCATCCCTGTCGTACTCCTGTCTTCACTTCAAAGGTTAGGTTGCTCTGCCCAATGCTACACGTAAAGTTGGCATAAAGGCATTTTATGATTGACACTATGCAGCTTGGAATTCCATAAGCCCTCAGTATTTTCCATAAACTGTCCCTATGTATACTGTCAAATGCCTTTTCAAAATCAACGAAATTAATGTACAGCTGTGTTTGCCATTATGAGCACTGCTCTATAATGTTCCTGAGGGTAAATATATGATCTACACATCTTCTGTTCTTTCCAAATCCTGCTTGTTCTTTCCTCAGTTTGTGGTCTACTGCTTTTGAGATTCTCTGTATAATTATCCTGCCTAGTATTTTGCTGAGAGACTAGTACCAAGCAGTAAAGGACAGCGCCTAATAATTGCACATGCAGGAAGCAGCCATCATGGGCTTCTAAATAATACTGAACTCATAGTTGTTTCCAAATCCACAGATAATAGGGATTATCATACAGAGATGAATGGCAAGATATTTCAAGATTGGATTGTGAATCATGTACTTCCTTCATTGGATAGACCGTAGTGTTTGATAATGGACAATGCTTCATATCACAACGTTGTGGCACCAGAAGATAAAGTTCCTAATTCATCAAGTACTAAAGATGTAATAAAGATTTGGCTGACCAAAAACAACATTCCATTCAACGAAATGTCCCTGAAGCCTGAATTACCTGGAATTGTAAAAAAGACACAGCATACAAAAATATTTCACATAGACAAGGCAATCCATGAACATGGTCACAGATGTTTAAGATTGCCTCCTTACCATTCTCACTTAAACCCAATAGAATTAGTCTGGGCTAAAATTAAGGAATAGGTAGCAACAGAAAATAGAACGTTCAAATTAAAAGATGTTGAAATACTTACAAAAGCCTCCATCTCCAATATAGCCAGGGATTATTGGAAGAAATGTGAGAACCATGTGTTACAAGAGGAAGAGGAATATTGGAAGAATGATGGTTTGTCCTTCATTCAGCCGAGATTGATTATCAATTTCTCAGAGACATCTGACTATGATTCGGATGAAGTTTAATTTCTTTAAAGATGACCTTACCGTTATTTACAAGCACAGAAGAGGAGCAACGTTCCATTATATTTATGAACCGCAAAGTGGTGATACCTATTGAAATAATTAGATCAATGAAGGTCCAGTTTGGTAGCGCACTAAACTCCAATGACAAACAATGTCACGAGTATCTCGCATGCAGATCATTTCAGAAATCATCTTCAACAGGTATTCATATGCAAACGTGATGGCCACATTATTGTAATAGTAGACACGCCTATGCCTAATCAGTTCACAGAATCTGTGACTGAAGTGGTAATTTCTTTTCTCGATACACAATAATTAGTATGCCGACAAAGATCAAAGGATTTCATTCGTTTATGGGAACTAGACAAGATGCACAGATATAAAGTATATATTTGTTGGGTCTAACCCAATATAACATCGTATGCAAAAAAATGGCATTAATACGTTGGACGGTTAATCAGATAATTACATTTGTTTGAGGGCAAAGCTAGTGAAACGTGCTATAATTTCGTGAAAGAATAAAAAAAAATAATAAATAAAACCAAAGTATTTGTTTTATATAACCCCCCACGCCACGCAAGTTGCACACCGTGCGTTGCGCACTTTTTTTCTGTTGCGAGTTACTATTTTGAGTGAGACCGACCGAAGTAACACACATCGGTAATTATGTTAGTTGGGATATATATATACGGACGTTTATTTCCTCCAACGACAAGTTGAGTGTCAGTAAATAATCGTCAGATGATTTTAATGATATAGAGGTTTAAAATGAGCAACGTAACACCTCAAATAAAATTGCCGTTAAGTACTGATGCTTTTGAATTTAATTCCCGTCATATGATGGGCCTTTACTCTAGCAATCAGATGACAAAAGAACAGTTGGGCGACTGCAGCTGAGATTCAAATATGTGTGCAAGAGAGATATGAGGGCACTGGGCATAAATCCAGCAACTTGGGAGGATGAAGCTGCCGATCGCTCCTAGTGGCGATGCCATCTACGGCGCCACATCAGATTTAGCTCACACAACAAGCAGAAGAGAGGAGAATACGTCGAAAGGACATCAGGAAAATGAGCAGCTGAGGGCGTTCACCTCAGGGGCGCGTTCTCATAGTCAGTTATGACTAAAGAGGCTATTATCATTATACTCTAGTAATAATAATAATAATAATAATACATGCCACACAGCTGTTCCAAGAGCGCAGATACACATTGTTACGATGACAATGCAGCGGTAAGAAGGAGAAAAGAGTTTCTTCATTGCACACGAACAACTCCATCAGTGCTCCAATCTTCTCCCTTAGATCACACACGGATGATCTCAGCACAGTGCACGAACTCCGTAGCACCGACGAGGATCCCAATGTGTGAATACAGGAATCACATATTCTATAAATATTTTTGTGGTGGGTACGTTTTTCCTAATCTTGTAAATGTTTGCCAGGGCAGCGGCCGTAAGGCCTGCTCTTTACGATATCCAACTGCCGAGGGATTTTTAACGTGCGCAACTTCCACACTGAACCTAGTATTTTTTCGCGCTTATCCGAGAAGGATAGGCATCCGATCTCACTACCCATGAGATCATGGGAGAGTATGATATCATTAGGACTCACCGGTTCTGATTTTAAACAAATTCTATCAAACATATTCCCTGTGAGAAAAGGGTAAAAATGTTTAAGCATCCGTCAATTCATATGTACTCGTACATGCGTTTTAAAGGTATATATAGTGCGTATGATATAACATTTTTACACAAACACGCATATATATATATATATATATATATATATATATATATATATATATATATATATATATATATATATATATATATATATATATATATATATATATATATATATATATATATTGTCGCAAAATTGGTTTCAAGTCATTGCAAATGGGTTCAGTTAGATTTATAAACCCATCTACGATCGAGTGACCGCTTTCGAAATGGCGGCGTATCAGCGAAATGTATATCGGACAGAGGAAATCGCCAACGATAAATAACAACAGAAGGGAATCCGTATGAAAAGGATTTTACATTTCAGTACAGGGAAGGATGGTGTATAACTGCATATAAGATGGAACGGTAGGAAGTTCTCATTTACGGAGATATATGCGTATTTCGGCTGCCCACAGTTACGCTAAAAGCATGTAAACCCACTTCTGTTCTAAATATTAAAATCAACAAATAACAGTTTGGGAAATTACATGGATAGGAAGATAGAGTTTTATCAGCTGTATAAAACTAGATAAGATGGAACTATATGGATATGATATATGCCGTGAATGAGAAACGCAAAAATTCGGTCGACGCACAGATCGGCCGAAATCACTGTTCGTGAAGGATTTTTTTAGGTTTAGGTCTAAGCTGTGACGTCGGTACTCTCCGATACGTCCGCGCTATCGTATATAAAGCGTACCGGTAAACTGAGACACGGACAACGAAAGAGGGTTCAGACAGACTGGAGGCAGAGTTTCGCCACTATCCATGAATTGTGAGCGGATTGCCCGAAACATTTTTAAGTCCAGTATCTGAAGTCTGAGGGTAAGCGAAATTATGATAACTACCGTGTATAATATTTGTTATTTCAGGTTCATACAGAATTCACAAAATATGCCTGTATAATATTCATTGATATAACGTATTATTATTTTAATATGATTTATTCATGTGCATTATGGATGAGTGTTGCTTGTACAAAAAGTAATCACAAATAGCCCCACAGCCTAATGAAGATATATTTATCATATTGCTTTATCGCTTACGAAGATAAAGGCAGTCCCATGGCAGAGATTGTCATAGGGAAATGAAGTGTTAGAAACTTCATCATGGAAGATCCCAGTTACGAGGCTAAGGTGACTTGTCCCCTTCCTCGCTGCCTTTGCCTTCCCTAGTTCGAGCGCACAACTTTGTACCCATTTACAGCAGGTAAACTGGAGTGTTCTGCAGCCAGTTTCAGTAGAAAGCAACTTGATCACATGGTCACTCACTTTATTTATTTTATGTGTTAATTTTGGGTAGTTGCTAAGATAGCATCAGTATTTGAATTTGTACTTGATATGAATGATTTGGAAGGATCAAGTTATAGCATATGAAGGGATGTATAGGAGCGGAATAAACCAGATGATGTTTATTACTGATATGTTAATATTAATTCTATATCATTGAATTGATGTTACTTGCTATGACTGTATAACTTGGACACCTGATGACTGACTTGTCTGACTTATGAGCTAGTCAGTTACACTTAATTGAAATGTTAATATTAATGCTATATCACTGAAATGATGTCCTTACTTACTATGATTGTATAACGGTGACATCTGATGACTGACTGGTCTGACATCTGTGCTAGTCAGCTACAAGTCTAGCCAGATACTAGCCAAGGCTGATATGTTGCAGGTTCCATGAAATAACTCAAACCAGACTGTCCAGTATCAGAAGCCGGTGCAGTTCATCCGAAGCAATCCCACAAAAGTGCAGGACCCCAAAGAGTGAACTTCAACTGGTCATTGGCATCCCTACTGTTGGGCCTACCAAGTCTGATATCAGCAAAGGACAGTTTCAGCAGTACCAAGTTGGAAAGATAAGTGTCCTGTTTGACACTGACCACCTATACATGTGAAACAGCCAATAGTTCAAAACAATAATTAACCATACAGAAACTCAGTCAACTGATGACAGTTATCCTTAAATTCAAAGGACTAATAACAGTGATTTCAGTAACTTTATTATTTAAGATCTTGAAGTCTAAACAGACAATAATAGTAATTGTGTGAATATTTTTATATATATGTGTATACTCTTTTCCAACTAGTAGAAATAGAATATTAGTGTAATTATTAAACTATTTTAACTGTACCTGAGGATTTATTCACTTTTTCCATTTGTGGGTTCAGTGAATGTACATTTTACTTATCCCCTAGAATAAAGTAATCATAAGATAGTCATAGGGAGGAGACACCTTAAATCCTGGTACTACTTCTTACCAACTGGGCCAGGGTTTTCACAGTCTGACTATTTTTTATGATAACAATACACCAGTGCTTATTTCTAAGACTGGGGTATTACTTGTAAGGTCAGAACTCTTTACTGGCATACTCTTACATAATATATACTTTTAAATAACCTCCCGCTACATATATATATATATATATATATATCTCTCTATATATATATATATATCTATATACATATATATATCTATATATATATATATATATATATATATATATATATATATATATATACATAATTTTAACAACTCAACATCGAGTAAATTTTTTATATAATATTATTGTTTCCCTCCACATAATTCACTCACAACCACTGCCCTGAGGCCCAGCTTTGCTTAGTAAAACTATTGATCAAAACAACAACAACAAATTCCCGTTATCGATTAGATTATCAATATTCAACTATATCTAATTTCCATATTTACATTTTTCTATATTTAATTTTAAAGTAAATAATCTAAATTCAGTTTTCAAATTGTACAAAATTAATAACAAATAAGTTACAGACTTTCATAAATGGGTGCTTGAGTAGAAAAGAAAGACTGAAATGGTTTAAGAAGAGCACTAATGCGGAACTAATGACAAGAACCAGGTAGGTTCCAATGCAACAGGAGAAGAGAAAGAAGACGTTAGCGAGGACAGGCCACACACACACTGAGAGAAAACTGTTGATAGCATTAAAAGGTAATCCGTGTTTTGAAATCCCCGAGGTAAGAGTGGCTGTGGGAGACCTAAAAGCACGTGGAGACGAGAACTGGTAACATTAAGTTCAAGGAATAAAGAATATAATGGAAAGATCTTTGGCGGACAGCACACAGCAGGAGGCTTTGGCATGAATTAGTTGAAGTTCTATGCTTCTTGGTGGCGCTGAAGGGTAGTGATGATGATGCTGACGATGAAGAAGATGATGCTGACGATGATAATGATGATTAAGATAATGCTGATGACGATAATGATGCTGATGATGAAGAAGATGATGCTGATGATGAAGAAGATGATGCTGGCGATGATAATGATGATTAAGATAACGCTGATGACGATAATGATGATGAAGATGATGCTAATGATCATAATGATGATGATGATAATGGTGATGATGATAATGACAATAAAGATGATACTGATGATGGTAATAATGATGATATTTAATAGTGCAGCTAAAATATTAGATAATAAACTAGAAGAACATTTAAAAAAAAAAGCGTGGAGTATGAAAGTGATGTGGGTTATTCCCTGGCCTTGCCTCTTTGTACACCGAACATAACTGATTCGTCTGATGATTTATTCATTCATTCACTCGTTCATTCATTTTTTTACTGTCTCTTTTGCCCCTCGCGGAGTATAGAGCCACAATTACAGCTGGCCTTTTACACGACATCAACGTCCAAGCCCCCGTGCTAATGTAGAGGTGGTTTCTGAAGCAATTTGTTTCACACGATGACGATCTACATCCCCCCCTCCCCCCCTCCCCCCCCCCATACACAATCTGATATTAGTCGTCTCATAGACATGCCTTAGGGAGCAGTGGGTCTCTTCTTTGTGTGTCTCCTCAGATACCCCCCTGGAACTACACGAGGCCGCTCTGATGATTCGAGAGGAATAATGGTGTGAAGACATACCACGAGTAGCGTCAGAAATACAAACAACATAGTTTATAGAACAGACAACATAGTTTATAGAACAGACAACATAGTTTATAGAACAGACAGCATAGTTTATAGAACAAACAACATAGTTTATAGAACAGGCAACATAGTTTATAGAACAGACAACATAGTTTATAGAACAGACAACATAGTTTATGGAACAGATAACATAGTTTATAGAACAGACAACATAGTTTATAGAACAGACAACATAGTTTTTACAACACACAATGAGAGTGCTAGAGACTATCAACTTCTACAACAGTCATCGCCAATAGTACTTCCTAAATTTGTAAACAGGAAGAAGACAGAAACCTCTAAATCCCAGGGTAGAAGAGAAATGATTAAGTAAGTAACAAGACGAGGAAACCTCTATTTCCCAGGGTAGAAGAGGAACGACTGAGAAAGTAACAAGACGAGGAAACCTCTGTTTCCCAGGGTAGAAGAGAAACGACTGAGTAAGTAACAAGACGATGAAACTACATCTCAGGGTAGAAGAGAAATGATTAAGTAAGTGTCAAGACGAGGAAACCTCTAAATCCCAGAGTAGAAGAGAAATGATTAAGTAAGTAACAAGACGAGGAAACCTCTATTTCCCAGGGTAGAAGAAGAACGACTGAGTAAGTAACAAGACGAGGAAACCTCTAAATCCCAGGGTAGAAGAGAAATGACTAAGTAAGTGTCAAGACGAGGAAACCTCTAAATCCCAGGGTAGAAGAGAAATGACTAAGTAAGTGTCAAGACGAGGAAACCTCTATTTCCCAGGGTAGAAGAGAAACGACTAAGTAAGTAACAAGACGAGGAATCCTCTATTTCCCAGGGTTGAAGAAGAACGACTGAGTAAGTAACAAGACAAGGAAAATAATGGTTGTATCAAGAAAAGAAATTATTCCACAATGAAAAATATAAGTATACATGGGGAAACTGAAAAAAAAGATAAAGTAACTTAAATGCATTACAACATCAATTGGGCGACAGCATATGAGGTTCAAAGATGTGTAGAAGAGAGACATGAAGGAACTGGACATAAATCCAGCAAACTGGGAGGATGAAGCTGCCGATCACACCAAGTGGTGATACTCCTTACGGCGCCACCTCAGATTGGGCAAAAAGAAGCTCTCGCACAACAAGCAGAAGAGAACAGAACACGCCGAAAGGAACACCAGGATAAAAAAAAAAAGGCAGCTGAGGGCTATCACCTTCGCGGGCGCATCCCCATAGTCAGTTATGACTGAAGGTGTATCACCTCAGGGGCGCATTCCCATAATCAGTTACGGGTAACTACTAAAACATCAGATGGCAGATGAAATCAATGGGAGAATGACTGAAGCAAAAACCAGCTTTTTACAGCATAAAAAGCATTTATGAGTAAATATAACACACACATACACACACACACACACACGCACGCACACACACACACACGCGCGCACGCACGCACGCACGCACACACACACACACACGCACACACTATCATTGGCAGTGAGGAAGTAAGTATTACAGTGTTAAAGGGAGGTAAAGGATCCCGTTTCATGCCCATTGAGGCATATGGGAAATACGATGTTAGGCCCAAAATTTCTTGACCATACGGCACACAAGGGGTGATGACTGTATTGTAGAAGCTGATGGTCTCTCTCATAGTCTGTTATTAAAACTGTGTTGTCTGTATATCTGACGCTCCTCGTGGTGTGTCCTCCCAAAATAAATATTAGACAAACATAAAGGTATGTTTTCAGGCACTCGTAAGAAAGAAAAAAGTAGAACACTAGACAACAGAAAAACAACAGACGTGAGTGGCTTACCCAGGACTCGAACCCAGGACCTTCCGTGCGACAACCCCGCCTAGCTTCCTTATGTGTTATATATGTCCTCCCACCACATCATAGTGTTAAATACATCATATATTACTTTATGTATGAGATATCTTGACAAATTAACTGACAAATATGTTAAAAATCGGACATAACAAAAATACTGTTTCGTTAAAATAGTGCAACAGAAAATCAAATAAAGAAGTTCTTAGGGGAAAAAAATACATTCTTCAGTTAATCAACATGATAAGGCGAAGGTAGTTGTTTGAACATGTCATGGAGTGAGGTGGGGAAACAAATGGAATCTGGTACCTGCAGGTAAATTGAACTGAAAGAGAAGAAGTCGTAGGAAACATAGAAAACATTCGTCAACTAATCTTCTTCTTCTTCTTCTTCTTCTTCTTCTTCTTCTTCTTCTTCTTCCTCGTTCGCCTTCAGACCTCCACATTTATGACTCTAATAAAGGCAGTAGTCAACTCAAGGTTCCCGACATCTCCAAACAGTTTTTCGTTGACAGAAGTGGGTTGTTGCCATATGCTACTCCGTTCATTACTGTAGGTTGGGCAATACTGCAGGAGGTGTTCGACCGTCATCGGGCTGGTACCGCAGGTGCAGAGATCTGTTGCACCAATCTTGTATTTGGAGGGCATCTGTAAAGATTACTATCTGTTTTTCTGCCTGTGCTTTGCATTCAATAAGAGGTTCCACTGCCTGTTTCAGGGATTCTGCTTCAGCACTGAAGTTATTGCAGTATTTGCCAGTGGCAATTGCCATAGAGTGGATTCTATTCTTTAATTTTATGAGGATGCCGGCACCCCCATTTTCAACTGCATTTTTTTGCTGAACCATCAGTATATGTATGTGTCCAAAGCTTTGCTGGAAATTTGTGGTCATTATACTTGGTTGCTATACACTTTCTTTGTGTTTCTGTCTGTGTTCCCTTACTTTCAATGCCTGGAATATCAGGTTTTAGTTCAGGAAAGCATCTTATTTTCCACAGTGGGATAGTTGTGCTTGTAGGTATTTTCTTTGCAACTGAGCTTGCTAGCATGGTATTTTTGATAATTTTTTCTTTTGCTTGAGCCACAAAGTTAGTTCGCTTGAGCCTGCCTCTTCCTAGCCTATTCATTCTTTGGAACATGGGGTGTCCTTCGAGTCTCTTAAATTTTTCAGCTTGTTTTAGGACTCTGCTGTCACGTCTGTCCTCCATTGACTGTAGCCCTATAATGCTTTCCATATGGTTGATTTGTGTGGACTTTAGGGCCCCTGTTATAATACGTGCTGCTTTGTTCTGGAGTCTGTTTACTCTGTCAAAATTTGACTTTGCTGCTGTCGACCAAGCTGTGATGCCGTATTCCATAGCAGGTCTGACTCTGCCTGTGTACAGCTTTTTGAGGATATTCTCATCAGCACCCCATATGGTACCAGCTAACTTTTTCATGATGGCCATGCGAAGTTTTGCCCTTAGCTGTATTTTGTTTATCTGTGATTTCCACGTCATTCGGCGGTCTAGTGTGATTCCTAAGTATGTTGGTGTTTCTTCTCGTACTGCCTGCCCATTAAGTTGTAGCTTTGCTGTGGTTTATTTGACAAGGTAAAAATAGTGTGTGTAGTTTTTTGTTCATTTATTTTGAGCAACCACTTTCTGGACCAACTTTCAAGGGCTAGCAGTGAATCCTGCATGCGCACTCTTGCTGTGGGGATGTATTCTTCTGAAGTCCACATGGCCAGGTCATCAGCAAAGAGAGAGTTGTGGACATTCTTATGGATGTTTTCTGTTATTATTTATATGAGGAAGAGTGTTGGGGAAAGGACCCCACCCTGTGGAACTCCATGTTCCATTGTAGTCTTTTTGCTTAACTGTCCGTGCACCTGCACTCTAGTTTGTTAGGTAGTGGCTGATCCAGTTATACATTCTTCCACAGACTCCATATTTAAGCATTTTAACTCTTAGCCCATCTTTCCAAACTTTATCAAATGCTTTCTCCATGTCTACCCAGACTGCTAAAGTGTGCTTTCCTTCTTGGAAAGCATCTTCGATTTCCTGTGCAATGTAGGTGACTTGGTCCTCTGTAGACCTATGCTGCCTGAAGCCTGCTTGTTGGTGCAGTAAAATTTGTTTTTCTTCGAGGTGCCAACTTAATCTGGTATTGATCATTCTCTCCATAAGCTTTCCCGTGCAGCTTAGAAGGCTGATTGGTCTGTAGCTGTTGGGGTCCATTCGGTCTTTGTCCTTTTCGAGGATTGGAACTAGTACTGCTTCTTTCCAGGCTTGTGGTACAATTCCACGCTTTCAGCTATAGTTCATAATCTTGAGGAGGACTTTCTTGGCATTAGGCCCTAGCTCTTTAAGCATGTCATTTGTTACCCTGTCTTTTCCAGGTGACTTTCTTTGTTTAAGGGATACAATGGCTGTCTCTAGCTCTCTCATGGTGAGGTTTGCTGTCATGTGCTCTTCTGGAACAGTTGGCATATTTTGGTAAATTTCTTGCTCTTTGGTAATTTCCTGTTTTCTGTCCGGTTGAACATTTATCTGGCTCTCAAGTGAGAATTTTTGAGCAAAAACATTAGCTGCTTCTTTCTTTGTGAGTATTTTCTCATTTTGTTGTATGGCTATTTCCTTATTTTTACATTCCTCATCATTTAAGGCTTTGGCAAGCCTCCATAATTTTCTTCCATCTTTGTCGAGGTTAAGACTTTCTGTTGTTTTGATCCAACTATTTTTGGCTGAACAGTTTAACGTTTTCCTGTATTTTGCAGAGATAGCTTTGTAAGCGATGTTTGCCTCAACTGTTTTGTCCTTTTCTGCTACATGTCTGGCCTCTGTTACCTGTTCTTCCAGTTCTTTGAGTTCTTCTGTCCAGTACGGCTTATAATCTTTTCTCGCCCCTCGTGGTATTGATTCTAGGGCAGCTTTCAGAACTGCTTTATTAAATCCGTCAGCTATTTCTCCAATTCTTTTGTTTTGGGTGTTTATGGAACCACAGTATTCATCTGTCAGTGCTGAGAACTTGTTCCAGTTGGCATTTTTGTAGTTCCAGCGGGGTAATGGTTTATAGAAGTGGAGTGTATGTTCCATATTGATCATTAGTTTGATCGGTTTGTGGTCACTGCGTGCCAATTTGTGGAGCACAATGCGTTCAATCTTATGGTTGATGTCTCCTGTTGAGAAGGCAAGGTCGGGTGTCGAGGTCGATTGCCATCTTCTTGAGTAGAAGCTGGGTGTATCATCTGCTCTATTGATGAGTTGTAGATTTGAGTCAATCTCCCAGTCCTCTACCTCAATGCCACGGATATCAGCCTCTGTGTAACCCCACCTTTCTGAATGGCTGTTGGAATCACCAACAACCAGGCAGTTAGTGCGCCTAATCTCCATTGTGGCTAGTGAAAGATCTCTATCTGGGGGGGGGGGTGGGGGTGGGGGGCATATAGGTTGTACACTCTAACGGTCTGGTCATCTATAGTGATATCAGCTTCTATAATTTCCGCCTGACCATTTGTAGCAACAGAAAGCTCTCTGCTAGGCAAGGAGTTTCTGATTAACATGAGTACTCCTCCCTTGTGTCCCTCTCTATCAAGCCGGAGGGTTTCATATCCTCTTACAAAAAATCTGTGGTTTGTGTTTAGGTGTGTTTCCTGAATGCAGGCTATGTCAATTTGCTCATCATGTAGTTTTTTAGTATTTCGGAGCTGGCATTTGCTGATGATGTTGCCCTGATTGCTAAATCAGAGGCACATCTCCAATCCAACCTGCAAGTCTGGAAGGAAGAGCTGGAGAGGGGAGGGATGGTCATGGGCAGCTCTAAAACAAAATCCATGGTGATATCACGAGAAGAAAGAAGACATCGGATTAAGCTGGGAGAGCGGGTCCTGGAGCAGGTCGGCCACTTTAGATGCCTCGGAGCTGTTGTAGACCGAGGGGGAGGCATCAGGGAGGGGTTGGCCGCTCGGGAAGCAGCGGCTGGGAGACTTTTTCGGGCCATAAATCGAGGATTCCTTGGCAAGAGAGAGGTTGGTAAGAAGGCGAGGATGGTTGTATGCCGCTCCACCTATGTCCCAGTCTTGACATATGGATGCGAGTCATGGGCAATGGCTACAGCCCATAGGGGCCAGATCCAAACCTCAGGGGTGAGGTGTCTGAGGAGGGTGGTTGGGGTAACAAGAAGAGACATGGTACGCAACCAGACGATACGTCAAGGCATTAAGTCCCACCCCCTGCGGACCCAGGTGGGGCAGTCCCCATTGGGATGGTTTGGCCATGTCTGCAGAATGGGAGAGGATCGGATACCACGACAAACATGGGAAACAAAGAGCCAGGGATCCAGACCCCGAGGACGACCCAGAGTCCGCTGGGAGGACAACATTGGACGGTCTTTGAAGGACCAGGGACTGGAGTGGGGCCGGGCCGGGGGGAAGACAGCCGATGGGATAGTCTGGCCCTCTCTCTTCCAAACCTCTACACCTCACGGTAGAAGGGGAACGACTAAGTAAGTAAGTAAATAGTTTTTTAGTGAGCGGTAGTTTCTTCTTTAGGACACCTTCTGCATTCCATTGGAGTATATTTAGTGTTCTTTCCTGGGTGTTTTGGCCAGTCGCATTTGCCCTAATATTCCGCGCCCTGGCTGCACAATGCGGAGATAGGTGACCACCAGTAGATTTGGTTGGACCCCTTCGAGGCAGGGGTCCGGCACTCTTCCCACCTGGCGGGACTCCTTGGGTCGAGCACCATCTCGTTGAGTCATATTTGTGTCTATCATCTCAAGGCGGTTTGCGTTGCACTATGTTGTGCTCCTTGCGGCCTAGTGCATCCGTCTTCAGCATGCATTTGTTCGGGACTGCTTCCCTAGCCTCTGGTTTTCCGTGACCTTCCTGCAAGGCAGAAGTTGTTTTACATCAGAGTTTTCTCTCCTAGGAGAGCTGTCTTTCCAGACTAACGAGTCTTTCCTACCCGGGTTTGTGTGAAGTTGTCCTTGTCTTAGGTGGATTGTCAACCAAGACTATCGTGCTCCTCCTGCACTGATTTTTTTTTCTTCAGGGTTTACTCCCTGGCTTTAAAGGATAGAGGACAAACAGTGAAGAATGAGGCAAGAAAGCATTTAACCCATGAAGTGGGAGTGGATTGGTGCAGACCAGAGCATGTACCACTCGCCGTTGGGTTCTGCATCTACACCTATAGGGTTCCACCTACTCCTCAGCCCATTTAGTCTGACCCCTCAACAAGGACCTGTCCGGCTTGGGTGACCCTGCCAGGAGTAAAACTCCCGCCGGCATAGCTCCCGGGATCATTGGGGCACTCAAGCTCTCCAACCACGGCAAGGTAGGCTTACATGTGGAGAGTCAACTAATCAACATGAGAGGTCGCAAGAAGTCAGACTTCGTGGCGTATGTAATAAAACGAGGCGGAAAAAAAAAGAAAGAAATGAATCATGCACTAGTAGGTAAATTCAACTCAAATGAGAAGAAATACCTCGACAAATTGGCCACACGACATAGAAAGAGATTGAAGACTCAGCCACCACAAGGCACCAGAGACTGCAGGAAGCGGCATGATTGCCAAACGCCTGGAACTCAATGACTGTCGAATTATTCTCAAACCAGAGACCATAAGTATAATTACACGTATGTCATATTTGTAGTCTATAGTAACAATGTCATCACCACGTGTAGTTCTCGGGGGGGGGGGGGGGGGGGGTCTCTGAAGAAACAAGGAAAGAATAGGACTGGTGTACCCTCAAGCATGTCGTACAAGGCAAATAATATGAAGTTGTGTACAGAGATGTCAACCTCATGATGTACAACAAGTGCCACTGAAATCATTGCTGCAAGAGCATGTCACTGCTTCGTGCAGATTTCCTGCCAGACGACCAGCTGCCATGGTGGCCCCCATGCTCCATATGGATTATGATGAAGAAAAATATCATTATCGTCATCTTCTTTTTGTTAAAATGGTTCTTTATCACCGAAAGGTTCCCGACCCTGGTTATAGAGGCTGGAGCCACGACTGTAGATGGTCCTTTGATGAAGTCTAAACCAGCGTACAAACTCTTTCATCGATGGTTTCTGAAGCATTTTGTTTGATGAGGTTACCAGCCGTTGGCTGAACCTCCTATTTGTCGTCTTCTGCGATATGACTGGGGGGAAGACCTCAGGAGACCTAATATTTATTGTCTCCCCAGACATCCCTATATGTTTTTTTTTTATAACTGGCTGTGCGTCCTTTCGCGATTTACTTTCACAGGAAGGGGATGGCGCAGTTTGGGTAGGCCTTGGTTCAATTCCCCGTAAGCCAATTACTTATATTTCTTTTCTGTTGTCTGGTGTCCTCTTTTATGTCCAACGAGTGCCTGTTAATTACCTTTATTTATTGACTTAGGAACTATATGTGGCACAGTAAAGAATATGGCATATTTAAAATCGACAATTGTGGATTGTCATATCATCTTTACATGTAGCTACTTAACTAACGCTGTCAGCGTAGCACTCGATGATGATAATGACAATTGTTTGTGTGGATCCAAGACATGATAACGTAGACAATAAACAATAACTGTTCAAATTGTTGTCAACAATACCTGAAGGAGAATATTATACCTGGAGTGGTCGAGTATTGTGGATTTTTTTAAATTTTAAACCGGAAGGTAAATGTAGAATACAGCATCTAGATATGTTCGTTCGAAGAGCGTTCGATTGACAGAGTGATTAGAGCTCTAGTCTCTCGCGGCAAAGATGCCAGGTTCGATTCAACTGTATCGACATGCTTCAGTCTACCCAGCTGTAAATGGGTACCTGACTGTGCACTTGAGTTAAGGAAGGAAAAGGCAACAAGAAAGGGAACTGGTCACCCCCCCTCCCCCACCTCTTGATGCTGGACCTAGAGTAGTAAAGTCTCTAACACTTCATTCCGCTACGACAGTATCTTCAATGAGACAACATACATGTTTGGAATGGAGCTTCTGGCATTCCGAAATTGACGTCTGTTTAATAACTGAAAGGTCTCTGTAACTGCTACATGATAACGATTATCATGGATCTGACAGGACAAGACGACAATGACAAAAACAAGAGGGCGGGAAGAGCGAGGTCTGATGTGGGCATAAAGAAATTGGAAATCTTCAGAAAAGATTTGAAAAGTCGGGATTTGCTTCGGAGCTACAGTAAAGGACCTTATGTTAGACAGGACACTTGTTGAGGAAACCTGATGATAGCATTGCAAGGCAGTCCTTGTCATGGAGCCGCCCCTCCCCCCAGGTGAGAGAAGTAGACGCAGACCGGCAAAGACACATGAGGACAGGAACTAGAGATACGTAAATGATAAAAGAAGACATGGAGCGACCTTGAAGGGATGGCACATGACATATATTTTCTCCTGGGATCTCAAATGAATGACCAATAAATGGGATCATCATCATCATGTGACGTATTCTCTCTCCAGAACGTTGTCGCCATTACAGCTGCTCTGAACGCATCACGATTCTGGGCAAGTCGACCTGCATCAACCAAAGGCAAGGTCAGACTCTCTGTGATGTCCTGGATCGACCGTCGTCTAGGTCGACCCCTTCCCCTTTTTCCAGGGACCATGCCTTCCATTACTAATTTTTCCAGACTTTTATGTCTTTTTACATGATCGAAAAATGTCAGCTTCCTTATTGCAATAATATGTAGGAGCCAATTTTCCTCTACGTTTAGTGAGTGCATTACATCTCTGTTGGTCTTTTTTTCTGTCCAGGGTATTCTCAACATCCTTCTGTAGCATTTCATTTCGAATGATGTAATCTTTATTACAACTGTTTTATTGAGTGACCATGTTTCGCAGCCGTATGTTGCTTCTGGGAATATACATGCTCTGATCAGTTGTAACTTTTGTTTCTTTGCTTGTGCCTTGCCATGGGTCTTTCATCTGTATTAGTTTATGTGATAGAGACCAAAATATGCAAATAATTGAGGGGAGTATGTGAGGGATATAATTAACTCAAGATTGCGAGATGTTAAATATTTGATTTAAAATCTTGTCCTAAATTATGTAACATCTGTCATGTCGCTGCTGAGTGTTATTTCCGGTGGTGCTAAGTGTTATTTCCGGTGGTCTCTGGTGAGACAGAATATGACTGATGTTCCACCAGGACAGTCCTACTGCCATCATCATCAGGTGCCATCTTCCCATCGAAGGTCGGCTGCAAAGGGTCTATAACGTTTTGTCTCTTGTCTTGATGGTGTACTGTGATAGATTCTTTCTTGTCCATCTCTTGATGTTATCTTCCCACTTATAGCGCTGTCTTCCCCTTGCACGTTTGCCTTCAATTCTCCCTTCTATTATGGTCTTCAGTGTCCGGTGTTATGTTTTTTTACGTGGCCAAAATATTTTAACTGTCTGATTTTGATCTCCTTCATTAATTCTCTTTTCATTCCTAGGTTTTCTGTGACCTCTTTATTTGTTTTCTTCTCTTTCCATGAGATGTGCCCCATTTTTCTACTCGTATATTACTACTATACAAGTATTCTCTCTCTCTGTGTGTACATATATATATATATATATATATATATATATATATATATATATATATATTATATATATATATATATATATATATATATATATATATATATATATATATATATAAAGGCATACCTCGCTTTATTGCGCTTCGCAGATATTGCCCTTTTTTTAAAAAAATTATTCATGTTTATTTATTAGAACGTGCCTTCTTCTTCCGACAGATTTTGGCTCTCCTCCAGCAAAAAGAAGACGATTTGCTGAAGGCTCAGATGATGAAGATTAACATTTTTTTTAGCAATAAAGTATTTTAAATTTTACAGTACATTGTTCTTTTTACATCTAACGCTGTTGCGCACTTAATAGACGTAGTGTAAACATAATTGTAGGCTTTTATAAGCACTGAGAAGCCAAAACAATGGGTGTGACTCGCTTTATTGCGATATTCGCTTTATTGCGGTGGTCTGCAACCGAACCCGCAATATCTCCGAGGTATGCCTGTATATATGTACTTGACAAGGCATCTAATATGAGGTGCTACATGAAGCTGGCTACCTCATAATGTAAACTGAATTGCTACAGAAACCACTGATGCTAGAGAATGTGATTGCTTTGATACAGGCATCTTGCAAAGGGACCAGTTACAATGGAGGCTTCTTTCTCTATAAGGACGGAACAAGGAGTATGATGATGATGTTAATGTCGCTAAACAAAGGTCGACTTTGTGGATACAAACTAATTGGTACAGAACGTTGAGAGACGACCGTTGACCATTGAAACTTTATCACGTGTCAAATAGATTTCAGATGTTTTTAGTTCCCATTTCACTTTCAGATGCTGAAAAGCATATTCTTTCTAAAATTATATCATAATCATGAGACGTATTCTCTCCAGAACGTTGTCGCCATTACAGCTGCTCTGGACGCATCACGATTCTGGGCAAGTCCACCTGCATCAGCCAAAGACAAGTTCAGACTCTCTGTGATGTCCTGGGTCCACCGTCGTCTAGGTCGACCCCTTCCCCTTTTTCCAGGGACCATGCCTTCCATCAGTAATTTTTCCAGACTATTATGTCTTTTTATATGACCGAAAAATTTCAGCTTCCTTATTGCGATGGTATTTAGCAGCCAATTTTCCTCTACGTTGAGTGAGAGCAGTTCTTCTCTGTTGATCTTTTTTTCTGTCCAGGGTATTCTCAACATTATTGAGACCTAAATATTCACGACCTAAATATTCGCCGGGAGGACAAATTTAGACAATCTCTGAAGGACCGAGTACTAGATTGGAACCAGGCCAGGAAGAAGACAGCCGATAGGATAGTATGGCGCTCTCGCTGGCAAACCTCTACAGCCCAGGGTAGAAGAGGAACGACTAAGTAAGTAAGTCAAATAGATTTTTGTGTAAAATGTTCAAGGGAGTATGCTTCTCAGCATCCGAAATTTCTTTCTGTCTGTTAGTATGGTCTACGAATCGGTGTGTGTGTGTGTGTGTGTGTGTGTGTGTGTGTGTGTTGTTGTGTGTGCGCGTGCGTTGGTACCATGTCCTTAAACTGGAAATACACTACGGCTGTTCACAATGTTTACAAGTCCGACAGCAGTAAGCTATATCATGTCATTCATAATTTTTCTTTGCACTCCAGACGGAGCACTGAGTCACCACAACGGCTGGTCCCACATGAAGCCAGCACCAAGGATTAATTCCATTCTTTCTTTGTCTCTTCAGAAACCCCGGGGGCCCTACCCCCCCTCCCTAACCCCCTCCCATCCCCCCTCTAGAGCCATATAAATACAAAACAGTGCAGGAGTTGAGTAGAAAAGTGAACAAAAGAACACATAAGCACAGCGTATCTATGCACCTTCCTGGTTTCATAGTAGCAAATATTAACGTTACGTTACACAGTTGTTATATAGTTTTTTTTTAAAATAATTCTCGCCGGGGCTACGGAGCTCGTGCACTGTGCTTAGAACCCCCTTGTGTGATCTAAGGGAGGAAATCGGAGCACTGATGGAGTTGTCCGTGTGTAATGAAGATAGTGCTTAAAACCAAAACCAATACGTAGTTGTTAAAGGTTAAGCGTACCGTAATCGTACTGAACTTAATATTTCGTTTTATTAACACTTTTTTAAACGGTCGGCAAATGTAGGCTACTTTTGAAAGCCTTTTTTTTAACCTTAAAATTATCTTTGACATAGAGCATATTACGTTACGCAATAGGCAACTTTAAAAAACAAAAATTACAAATTCCTTCACAAACATGAACAAAACGGATAATAAGAAAATAAAAGTATATAATACAATTTCTGCTTGACCTTGGCTTTTGTGTGTTTGACAGAACAAAGTTATCGACCAATCATCTAACAAATCTCTCACCTTGAGAAAGCACTTGTTCAAGCTCAGGTTGTGTCGGATGGAGTTCTGCCAGCCTTGTTTGTTGTCCCTGTAGTAAGGGAAGTTCTTGGTGATGAACTCGTAGATCTGGCTCAAGGTCATCCTCTTTTCGGGACTGCTTCTGATAGCCATCATAATGAGAGCGTTATAACTGAAAGGTGGTTTCTCGTTCTTCTTATCTTCTTCCGATTTTTTATCATCTTTATCATTGCAGTCTTTCTTTTCGGAGCTTTTGTCTTTATCTAGACTTACCGTTCTGCCTTCACAGTTGGGCATTGTGCTGTGATCCATATTCTCACCGTCTTCAATATCATCGTCAATGTCAACGTCTGTGTTATTATTCTGGTCTCCTTTATCGAAGACGGTGTCGTCATAAGAGCTCAAGGAACTACAGCAACTTCTGCGACCAGGTGAATCTGTCACGTCTGCTGGTCTATCGGAACGATGTCTGCTTGGATGATCGTGGTGATAATTCTCTGGCAAGTCAGACATCTCACGCCCGCAAATATCTACAGTGTCATCATAGCTATCGTCTCTTGCAAATTCTGAATCCGAACACATCAAAGTGTCTTTTTCCTTCCAGTTATCCGAACACGGCGATGATATTCTGTTATGCGAAAGTCGAGAAGCAATGCTGCTTTCGGATATACTTTTTTGGGTATCAGAAGACACGGGAGATATAACGGACTCAGATTGGCAGTCCCCAAAACGGTAAAGGTCATTTTTCTTTGAGAATGACAATGAGTTGACATCAGATTTGCGATTATTATTGCAGGCTGCTGGCTCTAAAACAAACTCGCTATTTGAAAACGACACAGCTACATCAAAAGAATCAGTTGATATGTCTTTGGTTGGTGAGACCACGGGAATACCATTTTTAAAGTTCTTTCCAAAATCGTCTGCTAGAACTCTGCTGATGCTGAAAGGATTTCCTGATCTCGGTTTGTCCATTATGTCCTTCTTGCGCTCCTGCAGCATGGTTAGCTATTCTTCTGACTGCATATTCTAGTAAAGAAAACACACCGATACACACAGGCCCACCATGAAAGATGCTTTGAAATAACAGTAGAAATGTGCCACAGTTTCTTGCATTACAGAATAACTAAAGCGCGAAACAACACAGCTTAGATCAAACGCAATTCTACGACAACAAAAAAAGGTTTCAATACCGAATGAATCCACAACCAGGAAAATGTTGTTCGGCACAGGCAAAACTACATGAAAACTATCTTATCAACTGAGCCGCGTTTCGGTGAATGTATTTAAAAGGCGGGAGGTCAAATGACAGGGAATTCTCACCACAGGATCTTTATACGGTTAACAAGATCAAACCAAAATCCCGGTGGCGAAGATGAAAATCTTGGGCGGCAGATTTTAACAGCGGTAACAGCACATCGCCTTTTGTGGGAGGGGCCAAACACATCCGCGCCAATACCGGCTGCCAGCCGCTCCAGTCATGGTACCTTAACATGCGTACGGCACGCAACAATTTCGGTGGCCAATAGGATTTCTGAGAGCCACGTGTCGGCTCGCCTGTCAATAAAAGGAAAACCTCCCAGAGTGACATTTTCCCAGCGGGCGCTTAGCACCTTGATTTGCGTGAATCACTTTATTCTATCGCCGCCAAACTCGACCAAGTTAACAAAGACGGCTTCAATGGAAGCAAATTATAATATTCAAGCTTCCCTTTAACAAACTGGAAATGTCCCATATAATCATTATCTTCGTGTCTAGAAAGCTCTAGAAGATTAAACCAACGGCGGATAACATGTTGTTTCCAGATAACATGATAATAACGTTAGGACTAAAGTATGATATAAGATACAATTTATATAAAATCATAGCTGTAAGGAGTTGGCGAACAGAAGATAGTGACTATATATAAATTAAAAAGTAATATGGTATGAAATCAGTTTTACAAGTTAACGGTACACATGAAACAAGGGACGTTTCGTGTTTTACCCTTCATCAGCCACAGTTACGAACAGGTTTGTCAAGAACTACATATAGATACTTGAAGAAACGCAACAACAACAACAACAACAACAAAAAATGAAAAAAGAGACGTGGATAATATAAAATGATCACAAAAAGAAAACAGGGTAGCAGCAATGAATTAGGTATAGTGTATGACAGAGAATGAGTAGGCTGCAGTAAAACTGGTAACAACAAATACATAAATTAAAAAATAATATGGTATGAAATCAGTTCTCTAGTGACTATATGTTTAATTTAACTTTTCTTTCGTCTTTCAACTCGTCAAAGTAGCACATTGACCTTCAACAAACGTCTGCCAAGTCTTCCGGTCACGTGTCATCTGCTCAAGGTCTTTCCGTGTGTTCTTCATGCCCTTCATATATGATGTCTGCAGTTATCTTCTCCGTGTGTTATTTGGTCTTTCTCTATGTATCGTACCCTGGGGATTTCAGAACACGGATTGTCTGCTCCTACAGCACTGTACTGTTTGGTTAGGTCTTAAGGACTATCTTTATTTCACACAGACAACTCCATCAGTGCTCTGATCTGCTCCATTAGATCACACAAGGGGGATCTCAGCACTGTAATATTTGGTTTGGTTAGGTTTAAGGACTATCTTTATTTCACACAGACAACTCCATCAGTGCTCTGATCTGCTCCATTAGATCACACAAGGAAGATCTCAATACTGTACTGTTTGGTTTGGTTAGGTCTTAAGGACTATCTTTATTTCACACAGACAACTCCATCAGTGCTCCGATCTGCTCCATTAGATCACACAAAAAGAATCTCAGCACTGTACTGTTTGGTTTGGTTAGGTCTTAAGGACTATCTTTATTTTACGCAGACAACTCCATTAGTGCTCTGATCTGCTCCATTAGATCACTGTAGCCCCTTCTTCTGTTCTTGGTTAGTGGTAGTTATGGAAGGGTACACGAACCGCAGTAGATATTCACATCTCTGTGAACGCCTGGCCAATAGAATGCAGATAGCACTCTAGATTTGGTTCGTGAAAAACCCATATGGCCTGCGCATTGAGAGTCGTGTGCGTGACGCAATATACGAGCTCTCATAGAAAGAGGTACTAAAATCTGAGACCGTAATGAAGAATCAGTGTCTTGTATAAGTCTAACCAATATCCCATTCTTGAGTACAAAATTATGTCTAGATTTTGCATTCGTTTTTGTAGTCTTGTTATTAGCTAGTTTAAAAAATCTGGTCAATGAAGCATCATTTTTTTGCAATGTTATAAACGACTCCCGTGAAATAGGAGTGTCAAAATCATCATTAACATTGACCGCAGGTTCAGAAGGTGTATTACGCAACATATCAGTAGCTTGCGCTCTGGTAACTACTGCATTTGCAGCCTGAATATGTCGCTCTTCCCATTCAGCAATTTGCTGTGGGGTACACTCTTTTATACCGTGTATGCAACCCAATATGACATCACTAACTGGATTCTGAAGAAGGCATGCGTGGATCTTCCCTGAAAAAGAAGGTGTTTTAAGATCAATAATAGCTGTAGGAAAGGTTTCCACAGTGCCGCCGAAGGTGACGCATTTGACAGTATTGCCTGTAGCACAACAAGAGTCGATCAGCGAATTCCGTACACCGACTGTGCTGCAGCCTGAATCAAATAAAATAGTACAAGGAATTGATTTAACATATCCTCTATTGAATTTAAGGAATCCTTTTCCCCGGTGAACTGACGCAGAAGTGGCCGTACAGACTGCTTGGAGACTTGGCAATATGTGTCCGCATCTCAGCGTCGTGATCGCCTTGGGCTGGAATAGCGCAGAGCATTCGTGACAAGCCTTTACCTGCTCAAGATCAATACAAGACATTGCATTATGTGGATTAACATTTTTGTCCTGATCTTTGTTAGTTTGTGCCTCAAGTAAAACAACATTAGACTGGTGACGAGGTCTGCTCGAAGATCTATCTCTTCGCCGCGATCGATTCTGACTATTTTCTCTAAAATTGCTATATTTACTGTTACTGTTGGAGTTAAAATCTTGGTTAGAACGCCAATTATTGGTATTACTGTTATGTCTTTGACCAAATGATCTGTTCAGAGAACCATGTCGATTTTGTGAATACTGCGAATTGGATCGCCAGTTTTGTTTATAATTGTTTCCTTGATTATTTCTGAAATTATTGCTATCAAAATCTTGTGATCTGTGAGACTGACCCCAAGAAACATTATATGGAGAAGATTGTTGGAATTGTTTCCCCTTATAAAAATTACAAGAACTGAAATTCTCGTTATTTCCCTTTTTAAACGATCTGTCGTTACTTAATGAAGTGTGTCGTGAAAAGTTATTCTGTTGCATAGCAAAAGCAACAGGAAATTCATCCTTAATCTGAGTATTGCTAATATCCATGTTCGGATGTGCGGTGCAGAAATTTTTGCAATTTTCATCCATTTCTTTCATATTTTTAGGTTTACGTTCATGTAAAAAAGCAAGAAATGCTGGGTTTACAGAAGATAAAACTTTATCGCGTAGCAACAAATCAAAAAGACCGTCATAAGATTTTTCTACCTTGGACAATTCTATCCATCTTTCCAAGGTGAGACGTATCTGAGAAAGAAAGTCATCAAAGTTCTTTCCTGATTGTGGTAGCATAGTTTTAAAACGTACCCTGTATTCATCTTCCGACATTTGATACATCTTAAGAAGAGCTGCTCTAAGAGCATCATAATCATTTTTATCATTCATCTCATCTCAGCCCGTAACCCGTCATGGGTCGTAGGGGTGCCATGGTGGAAGCATCAGCAGACAGGGTCCTCCACTGCTCTCTATCCTCAGCAATGCGTACAAGTGTGGAAAAACCGTGTCCTGCCCATTCTTTGATGTTATCAGCCCAGGATTTTCTCTGCCTTCCTCTTCTCCGTTTACCTTCGACTGTTCCCTGAAGGATCGTTTTCGAAAGGGAGTCATGACGAGTTACATGCCCAAACCAGGCAAGCTTTCGACGTTTCACTATTGACAAAAGTGGTTCTTGGTGGCCTGCATAGGTGTTTATCTTCTCTCTAACATAGACATTTGTTTTGTGCTCTTTATAGCAAATGCGCAAAATTCTTCTATAACATTTATGCTCGAAAGCCTGAATCCTTCGCTCCGTATCTGCAGTGAGTGTCCAGCCCTCACACCCATACAAAAGAATAGATAATACAAGTGATTTGTATAATTTGATCTTCACAGGAAAACTGATGTTACTTTTCCAGATCACATTCAACCTTGTCATGGCAGCTGAGGCCATCTCAAGTCTTGTCTTGATTTCTTTAATTGATCTTCCATCACTACATATAGTGGACCCGAGATATTTAAAGGTGTTAACTTCTTCTAAACGTTTCCCTATTTAACGTAATGTTGGTCGGAACATGTTTCTTATGGCTATTCACCAATATCTTGCTTTTTTCTATATTAATTTCCATCCCATACGTTCTTGTTACTTTCTCCAGTCTAGAGGTAAGGTCTTGAAGTTCTGATTCTAATCCAGCTATCAGATCAATATCATCAGCAAAACGTAGGTTACACAGAGGTCGGCCTCCAATCGATATGGTTGATTTATAATCGTAGAGAGCCTCCTGCATAATATGTTCTAGATATATATTAAAGAGCACTGGTGACAGGATACATCCTTGGCGATCTCCTACAGTTGTTTTGAAAAATTCTCCAATGTCGTTGCTTACAAAAACAGCACTGCTTGCGTCCTTGTATAGTGCTTCAATGATATCTATGATGTT
The DNA here is from genome assembly GCA_024509875.1 of Oreohelix idahoensis. Taxonomy (NCBI): domain Eukaryota; kingdom Metazoa; phylum Mollusca; class Gastropoda; order Stylommatophora; family Oreohelicidae; genus Oreohelix; species Oreohelix idahoensis. Next base: position 148,360 of record JAMPIV010021035.1, on the reverse strand, counting down.
GGTATCAAAATTGAATTTTCTCATTACTTGCCATAAGCCTTCATGCCAGACTCGATCGAAGGCTTTTGTGAAATCGATGAAGTTATGGTATAAATCGTGTTGATGTTGGAGATGTTTTTCGATAAGTAATCTAATATTGAAGATTTGTTCTGAGGTACTTCTTTTTGGTCTAAAGCCAGCCTGTTCCTCTGACAAGATTTCTTCTGATTTCTGTTTTATTCTGTTCAAAAGTATCCTTAACATTACCTTACTTGGATGACTAATAAGGCTAATGGTTCTGTAGTTCTTGCACATTTTTAGATTTCCTTTCTTTGGAAGCGGTATTACAAATGACTGCGTCCATTCTTTTGGCCATTTTTTTGTACTCCATATCTTCTGGCAAATTGTTGTCATGATTTTTACTATATCTGGTCCTCCATATTTCAAGAGCTCTGCTGGTATATTATCCACACCCGGTGACTTCCCTCCTTTCATCGAACATATAGCCTCTTCCACTTCTTCCCGTAATATTGCTGCATTTCCGAGTTCCCTGTTTTCGCACTTAATGTTGTTTAATATGCCTAAGTCAGTGTCAAGTTTACAGTTATATAATTCTTTACAATATTCTGTCCACCTTCTCGTTACAGCTGTTTTTTCATTGAGCAGAGCCCCATTGCTATCTTCTATGACAGTTACCCTGGGCTGTTGAGGTTTTGATAGTTTTCTTAATGTGTCAAAAGCTGCCTTGCTGTTACCTTTTATTAGCCCCGTATTAATGGACTCACATTGATCAGCTACCCATTTTTCTTTGGCCTGTTTCATTTTCTTCCTAATATTTTTTGTTCACCATACTGTATTGCCATGCTGCTTCAGGAACCTCTTTCTTAACCTTTTTCATTTCCCGCCGTGTATCACATAACTTCAGAATGTCATCTGTAACCCATGGTTTGTTTATTTTCTTTCTTTTACCAAATATTTCTGTTGCTGATTCAATGAGCACGTCTTTCATGTTCTCTGTGATTGAGTTGATATCATCCTCCAAAAAGTTGAGAGCTGCGAATTTTCCTCCAACAGTTGCCTCAAAGATTCCCGCGATTTCTGGATCTTTCAGTTTGTCTAAATTGAATCTTAACTGAGAACATCTGTTTTGATTATAGTTCTTTTTAAGTTTAAGCTTGAGCGTCATCAATACCATGTCGTGATCACTACCAATGTCGGCGCCAGGAAAAGTCCTAGTCTTGGCTTTATTAATACTGGACTTGAATCTTTTGGATACAAGAATAAAATCAATTTGGCCATGTATCTCAGTTTTTGGGGCATGCCACGTTGTTCTTCTTGATAACTTATGAGGAAATAGTGTATTTGCAAGGGTTAGTTTATAGTTGCTGGCAAATTCTAGTAGCCTTAGTCCTCGATCGTTGGTTTCTCCTGTCCCAAATTTCCCTACTGTACCAGCCCAGTGACCGTATGCATCTGACCCTATTTTAGCATTCCAATCACCTAACACGATGAGAAGATCTTTCTTTGGAATTTTCTTAATTGCTTCATCCAGATTGTCATAAAATGTATCAATTGCCTCATCCTCATAGTCAGTAGTGGGGGCATATACCTGTATGATGGAGATGTTCTTTGGATGTGCTGCAATACGAATGGTGATAAGCCTGCTATTTATTGGGGTGCAGCTGATGACAGAGTTCAATCTATCTTTATGTACGATTGTCGTGAAATATTCTAATCCCCATATATAAATTATCAGGTAAATATAAAGCCTAACAAATAAATTCTAATAAAGAAAAGAGCAATGGTAAAATAACAGTGCTGTCACAAGGAATGTACTCGAAATCCCCCTTTGTTTTATTGCTTCGTCTGCAAATTGTAACGTTTCCACGTTAAATATAAGCCACTGCATAAATACAAGCGTTTCCACAACACATTAAAACGGGTATTGCATTTCTGAGAAAAACATTGAGAGGCACACTGCGTAATGACCTAAATTAATCCTAACATTAATTATACTGCGTTACCAAAACGAACGAACAGATGGACTCAAATAGAAAGAGAGAGGGGCGAATGAAAATCAGGAACGCATGCAAAATTGAACACGCGTCTCGCTATTAATGCCACCCCAACAAGCGTAACGCGATACACAATTACTACTATCACGCGTGTAAGGCCACATGCACTAACTTTTTCGGACGGACAGTGATAAAAACACTAACCTTCCCAGAGTTAGGTTTTAAAATCACGAAAAACGCTTATTAGAAAAGATAACATTAGATGGGTTTACGTTTGAAAACATTACAGTACCCAGACAGCACATCTTCGAAACAGGAGGTAGAAGAAATTGCATATTTTGAACGCAGCCACGTAGCTCTTTAAATTTGTATATTTGGGTTCCTTAGGGCTTGCTGACAAAGAATATGTAAAACGTTACGCAAATAGTCTAGGAATTAAGAAGTTATAACCAAAATAAAATAGTGGGGATGCCTGACAGCATGAAATCATTTCTGCTCATAAAATTTTTTTATAACGTGTTTGAAAAAACCTTACGTACGGAAATAGCCTACCATGTAAACTCCAAATTGATTGGAGCGCAACAAATATAAGACTAAACACGATTGGTCGGACTATAAATACTATCTTTGGTTGTTAGGGGAGACGTAGGAAGAAAAAATTTTTTCAAACACTTGTCGAAACGTGGCTCCATTGGCCAGACTCGCTGATATAATCACTTAGGAGCGTTAGTTCGAGACCACTAGTTCAAATAAGCTTGATAAAGCAACAGTGCGTTGAAGCAAGCTCATATTTTTGCTAAATAAAAGCCTGGAACATAAGCAGATGGGAATTTGTGCCAGTATTTGTGCCAGAATTCATTGCTAGTCAACGTATCTGTGTTTATTCTATGAATTGTGGTAAGCTTGAAACATTCAATATCTTTTAATGAAAATTGAATGTAAAATTGTTAATTTATGCCTGTATATGTGTAGTTCAGTAGCAAACATGATGTAAAGCCTATAATGCTCCAGCCTGAACAGAAGGTGTCGGAGGAAAGTAAAACGGCATGGAATGGCCAAACAGTACACTGACACCTAGATGATTGACTAGAAAGAAATAATGCTGGAATTGCAGAGGCGTAGTAACCATTAGGGAGGGAAATACTGGTATAAAGTATTTCAGATGAAGCTGACAGTTGGCCTAACGCTCTGAACTCAATGTTTGTGATGTATTGTGCTCAGTGTAGAACTAGAGTATCAATTAGTTATGAAGTAGAAGGTACATCCTTCTTGTTTTCAGGGACCGTGGTCTTGATGGTATTGAGCAGCACCTGGTCAGAGCTTTGCTGAATTCAGAGTCGGACAGCATACTCCTTGGTCCATTTAGCTATCAGTGAGGTGTCTCCAGAGCACAGGGGAGAAATCGAGCAGAGGAGTCTTTTCCTGCCGCCATCACGCAAGATAAGCTGATGTGGCCAGCTGAGCTCAAAATTATGTACCCCCATCTTAAAATAACATTGTAACATAAACTTAAGAGGGGAAGTAAATTGTTTTAATATCAGGAACTGAGAACATCTCCAATACTAGTTCCAATAAAGACAAACTATTGAAGTCATGATGACAAATACCAACAGAGCTTGAACAAAACAAAACCAGTATTACCTCATATTACTACTACACAACTGACACACATAGGATACTTTTAATAATATATGTCACTACAATATTCATATTGATAAATTCTGTACATATAACTTGTAATTAAAATTGATTGTGATTCCTCGTTCCCTTTGTATTTGAATCAGGACACATATTCATTCATGACAGCAATGAATACATATTGTTATTTGAAAAGTTATCAGTGACTCCTTTAAGATATCCTTGTAGAGTGTTTTATGTATGTGAGTGTCACAGTGTTGTCAAGTGTAGTGGAATAAATTAAATTGTTTATCTGTCTGTTGTTGTTATGACTTACACTTCATCATACACATACCCTAGACATACAACGTAGTCATCACACTATTCCAGAATAATTCTGACTGAGATATATATATATATATGTGGCAGCAAGTAAGGTTATCTATAATACACTACTCTTATTAGATATAGATACCTTCACAGCTGATCTCAGTCAGTACACTAAGTCCCCTATAAATATTTATAACATCCCACTTCACCACATATATTGGGGTCTCGCTCTTGGGATTTTGAATCTTTCCCTATTAAAAATAGTGGGGGTAATTCACTTCAGGGAATATAAGAATTAAAAGGTATCCTTGGGTGGAATTAAATAAGGTTGAGCTCACGGTGCCTGTGTTGTCAATTAGATATATATTTAGAGATTGAATTGTTGGTTAGACATTGTATAAATTTACCTGATAGACAATGGCGGACCTGGCCAAATTTCGATCTGCTGCTGTTCAGACTGCAAAAGAGTTAGGATTAGATGGGCAAGTTATGGTTGCCTATGTCACTACGGAATGTGACAAATTTATTGAACGCGAAGAAAGAAGGTTTGAAGCCGAAAGAAAGTTAGAGGCTGAAAGGGAAATTAAGAAGTTACAATTTGAGGCTGAGGCTGAGACTAAGAGGTTGCAGATTGAGGCTGAGGCTAAGAAATTGGAAGCAGAAAGAGAAGAGAAGAAATTAGCTGCAGAAAGGGAAGCCGAGGAAAGAAGACAGGCTGCAGAAAGAGAAGAGAAGAAATTAGCTGCAGAAAGGGAAGCCGAGGAAAGAAGACAGGCTGCAGAAAGGGAAGACAAGAAATTAGCTGCAGAAAGAGAAGATAAGAGATTACAAAGGGAACATGAGTTACGATTAAGGGAGTTTGAATTTCAGGGCCATGCTCCTGAAAATGGTGCCAGTCCCTTTGCCTCTGATGCCACTGCTAGCCAAGGAGCCTCAACCTCAGCTATGAATTTTCATTTAGATCATTTTGTTGAGAAAGACGATGATATAGAGAGCTATCTAAATAGGTATGAAGTATTAGCTACCACATATGGGTTAGAGAGAGAAAGGTGGAGCTTAAAGTTATCTCAAGGACTTCGTGGGGCAGCTTATGAGGTTTTTGCAAAAATGAGCAGAGGTGATCAGGAAAATTATGACATGCTAAAGCAGGCTCTTTTGTTAAGATATGAAAAGAATGCAGAATTTTATAGGAAAAAATTTAGGAATGCTAAACTACTGTCAGGTGAAACCTATCACCAGTTCTCTGCACGAATAGAGACATACTTGGAGAAATGGACTTCTCTGGGGAAAACCCAAGATCTTAAGGAAATGGTCCTTATAGAGCAATTAAGAGAGTCCATGGCTCCAGACCTGAGAAAGTTTCTCATGGAACAAGGTGCAGAGAGGCTGGGTGAGTTGCTAAATGTTGCTGAAAGGTATCAAGCAGCTCAAGCAGAGGTAACAGGTAATAAAAAGAAACAAGTGGATAACTTTAGGGCAGCACAGAACTTTAATAAATTTGATCCTAGGGATCAACACAAAGGTAAGCACCAATTTGATAGGCCACGGTATGAAAATAAAAATAAATTCCCACAATTCGATGAAAGGAAATATGATGAAAGAAAATCTTTCAACCAAGGAAAAAAGGTGGTGTAAGAATTGTCAGATGGACAATCATGACACTGACCGTTGCAGAAGGAAACCTGTGTATATGGCAACCCTTCAGGTCAGGTCGACCTCAAGACAGGAGGAGGATATTATGTTGGATACCACTCCAGAAGAGATGAGGAAGGCACAGGCTGGGGATAAAACACTCAAGCCTTGTTTCAGAAAATTGTCAACTTGTCATACAACTCCAGGCAAGGGAGATTTCTACATGAAAAACAAGTTGATGTATAGGAAGACTGGAGCTAGATCCAAAGGTCAGGGACAGCTGGTACTTCCTAAAAAGATATAGGGCAGACTTAATAAGGAGCCTACATGTGAAACCAGATGGGGACCATGAGAAGATAGGTACCATTATTCAAAAGGTGGCTCACAATTATTATTGGCCCAAAGCAAGATGGGACATTGAGAATTTTGTAGAAAGGTGTAGCATAGCACATGAGGGAACACCCACAAGTGGGAACATGGATCAGGACCTGGACACGCCACGGGGCAAAATTAGGCCTGATAATAAAAAGAAAAATAGATTTGATAAAGTGGACCAAATGGAATGGGAAGCCCCTTTTCACGGACAAGCTTCACTTAACTGTTTTACAATGGCCACTATGCGGAGAGTGCAAAAAGATGTCTTACCCCAGGATAAGCCGAAAATCCCTCAATCGGACTTAAACAAACTGGAGGAAGAGGATGTAGAGAGAAAATCTCTCATCAAGAATTTTAAGTGGGGAGAAAGCCCCAGGAAAAGAAAAAGATTTTGGTAGCGGTCGTTTTGTGAATGAAAATTCGGGAAGAAAAATCATCACTATAGAGCTTCGAGTGGAAGAGACCATACCGGTGCATGGACAAATAGGTCCACACAATTAAAGGTCTATATGTAGCTTTGTTAAGAACGTGGACTGATGAAAAGGCAGAGGAAAACATTACATCTTCATACCAATATGTGAATGAGCTGACCACTCGTTTAAAAACTGGCTGGAAACTTGCCAATGAAAATTTGAAACAAGCCAGGAAGAAACATGCTGCCTATTATAACAGGAAGGCGAAAGACAGAAATTTGGCTGTGGGAGAGAAGGTACTGCTTCTTTTGCCCGGGAGTCAGAATAAGTTACAAATTGGATGGCAGGGTCCATATACAGTTTTAGAGAAGGTGTCTAGAACAAATTATAAGATAGATAAGAAGGGGAAAGAAAAAATCTATCATGTGAATCTCCTGAAGAAATATTTGGAAAGAGAACATCAGGAAGAGACACACTTGTTGACCTTGTCCATCGCCATGGAGATGAAAAAGGAACCACTTTCATCATTTGAATATCCATTACACCCCTGTGAGACAGCAGCACAGGTGAAAATCAGTACACATTTAACAAAAACTCAGAAAGAGAGAGTGCAACAGGTTCTAAATAATCATGCAGAGGTGTTAACAGACCGACCAGGGCATACAAACCTATTGGAATATGATATGAAACTGATAGACCCCACACCTGTCTGTATGAAACCATATTCGATTCCGTTTGCTAAGGAGAAAGCTTTGAAGGAAGAGATAGACTATCTATTGAAGGAAGGAATTATTTCACACAGTGAATCTTCGTATAGTTCCGGTGTTGTACTCTTAAGGAAGCCCTCTGGTGAACATAGACTCTGTATAGATTACAGGAGACTGAATGCTATTACAGAAGGACAGGTGGATCCATTGCCGGATACAAATCAGCTGTTTGCCATACTAAATAAAGCTAAATATTTCTCAAAAGTGGATCTGAGTAAAGGATACTATCAGATTCCAGTAAAGCCTGAGGTTAGACCATACCTAGCTTTTAGTACCTCAGAAGGACACTATGAGTTTAATAGATTGCCATTTGGATTGAAGAATGCGCCTAGTGTCTTCTCTAGAATGATGAGAAAATTGTTGGATGTAAACATTTCGGAGGAACGTAATGAATCCCTGAGTTGCCTCTTTGATTGAGGATATTCCGAATGTTTCATACAGGATAATAAGAAGATTATGGGATCCACTACGAAAACTCTGCTATCACCAGGTATATGTTATCTCCTCATAACGTACATTTTGAGGGAAATATAATGTTCTCTGGACATGTCATTGCGCAGACTCAGAGAAGAGAAATGGTGAATACGGGTTGCGAAGCAGCATTAAGACAAGCACTCACACTTGCGGCTGTTCAGTAACATAACCGAAATATATTATTGGTTGTAGAAGTCTGAGGCAGATTTCATGGGTAGTGCCTACTCTGAATGGACCCAACTACATAAAACCATGATAGCACCACAGCAGAGTAAAGTCAAGTTGACTTACATTTATCTATGTGTATATAGAATAAAGGACTGACATGGGATGTCTGTTTTAAGAGGGGAGGTGTCGTGAAATATTCTAATCCACATATATAAATTATCAGGTAAATATAAAGCCTAACAAATAAATTCTAATAAAGAAAAGAGCAATGGTAAAATAACAGTGCTGTCACAAGGAATGTACTCGAAATCCCCCTTTGTTTTATGCTTCGTCTGCAAATTGTAACGTTTCCACGTTAAATATAAGCCACTGCATAAATACAAGCGTTTCCACAACACATTAAAACGGGTATTGCATTTCTAAGAAAAACATTGAGAGGCACACTGCGTAATGACCTAAATTAATCCTAACATTAATTATACTACGTTACCAAAACGAACGAACAGATGGACTCAAATAGAAAGAGAGAGGGGCGAATGAAAATCAGGAACGCATGCAAAATTAAACACGCGTCTCGCTATTAATGCCACCCCAACAAGCGTAACGCGATACACAATTACTACTATCACGCGTGTAAGGCCACATGCACTAACTTTTTCGGACGGACAGTGATAAAAACACTAACCTTCCCAGAGTTAGGTTTTAAAATCACGAAAAACGCTTATTAGAAAAGATAACAATAGATGGGTTTACGTTTGAAAACATTACAGTACCCAGACAGCACATCTTCGAAACAAGAGGTAGAAGAAATTGCATATTTTGAACGCAGCCACTTAGCTCTTTTAAATTTGTATATTTGGGTTCCTTAGGGCTTGCTGACAAAGAATATGTAAAACGTTACGCAAATAGTCTAGGAATTAAGAAGTTATAACCAAAATAAAATAGTGGGGATGCCTGACAGCATGAAATCATTTCTGCTCATAAAATTTTTTTATAACGTGTTTGAAAAAACCTTACGTACGGAAATAGCCTACCATGTAAACTCCAAATTGATTGGAGCGCAACAAATATAAGACTAAACACGATTGGTCGGACTATAAATACTATCTTTGGTTGTTAGGGGAGACGTAGGAAGGTAAAAATTTTTCAAACACTTGTCGAAACGTGGCTCCATTGGCCAGACTCGCTGATATAATCACTTAGGAGCGTTAGTTCGAGACCACTAGTTCAAATAAGCTTGATAAAGCAACAGTGCGTTGAAGCAGCTCATATTTTTGCTAAATAAAAGCCTGGAACATAAGCAGATGGGAATTTGTGCCAGTATTTGTGCCAGAATTCATTGCTAGTCAACGTATCTGTGTTTATTCTATGAATTGTGGTAAGCTTGAAACATTCAGTATCTTTTAATGAAAATTGAATGTGAATTGTTAATTTATGCCTGTATATGTGTGTAGTTCAGTAGCAAACATGATGTAAAGCCTATAATGCTCCAGCCTGAACAGAAGGTGTCGGAGGAAAGTAAAACGGCATGGAATGGCCAAACAGTACACTGACACCTAGATGATTGACTAGAAAGAAATAATGCTGGAATTGCAGAGGCGTAGTAACCATTAGGGAGGTTAATACTGGTATAAAGTATTTCAGATGAAGCTGACAGTTGGCCTAACGCTCTGAACTCAATGTTTGTGATGTATTGTGCTCAGTGTAGAACTAGAGTATCAATTAGTTATGAAGTAGAAGGTACATCCTTCTTGTTTTCAGGGACCGTGGTCTTACGTTATTGAGCAGCACCTGGTCAGAGCTTTGCTGAATTCAGAGTCGGACAGCATACTCCTTGGTCCATTTAGCTATCAGTGAGGTGTCTCCAGAGCACAGGGGAGAAATCGAGCAGAGGAGTCTTTTCCTGCCGCCATCACGCAAGATAAGCTGATGTGGCCAGCTGAGCTCAAAATTATGTACCCCCATCTTAAAATAACATTGTAACATAAACTTAAGAGGGGAAGTAAATTGTTTTAATATCAGGAACTGAGAACATCTCCAATACTAGTTCCAATAAAGACAAACTATTGAAGTCATGATGACAAATACCAACAGAGCTTGAACAAAACAAAACCAGTATTACCTCATATTACTACTACACAACTGACACACATAGGATACTTTTAATAATATATGTCACTACAATATTCATATTGATAAATTCTGTACATATAACTTGTAATTAAAATTGATTGTGATTCCTGGTTCCCTTTGTATTTGAATCAGGACACATATTCATTCATGACAGCAATGAATACATATTGTTATTTGAAAAGTTATCAGTGACTCCTTTAAGATATCCTTGTAGAGTGTTTTATGTATGTGAGTGTCACAGTGTTGTCAAGTGTAGTGGAATAAATTAAATTGTTTATCTGTCTGTTGTTGTTATGACTTACACTTCATCATACACATACCCTAGACATACAACGTAGTCATCACACTATTCCAGAATAATTCTGACTGAGATATATATATATATGTGGCAGCAAGTAAGGTTATCTATAATACACTACTCTTATTAGATATAGATACCTTCACAGCTGATCTCAGTCAGTACACTAAGTCCCCTATAAATATTTATAACATCCCACTTCACCACATATATTGGGGTCTCGCTCTTGGGATTTTGAATCTTTACCTATTAAAAATAGTGGGGGTAATTCACTTCAGGGAATATAAGAATTAAAAGGTATCCTTGGGTGGAATTAAATAAGGTTGAGCTCACGGTGCCTGTGTTGTCCATTAGATATATATTTAGAGATTGAATTGTTGGTTAGACATTGTGTAAATTTACCTGATAGACAATGGCGGACCTGGCCAAGTTTCGATCTGCTGCTGTTCAGACTGCAAAAGAGTTAGGATTAGATGGGCAAGTTATGGTTGCCTATGTCACTACGGAATGTGACAAATTTATTGAACGCGAAGAAAGAAGGTTTGAAGCCGAAAGAAAGTTAGAGGCTGAAAGGGAAATTAAGAAGTTACAATTTGAGGCTGAGGCTGAGACTAAGAGGTTGCAGATTGAGGCTGAGGCTAAGAAATTGGAAGCAGAAAGAGAAGAGAAGAAATTAGCTGCAGAAAGGGAAGCCGAGGAAAGAAGACAGGCTGCAGAAAGAGAAGAGAAGAAATTAGCTGCAGAAAGGGAAGCCGAGGAAAGAAGACAGGCTGCAGAAAGGGAAGACAAGAAATTAGCTGCAGAAAGGGAAGCAGAAGATAAGAGATTACAAAGGGAACATGAGTTACGATTAAGGGAGTTTGAATTTCAGGGCCATGCTCCTGAAAATGGTGCCAGTCCCTTTGCCTCTGATGCCACTGCTAGCCAAGGAGCCTCAACCTCAGCTATGAATTTTCATTTAGATCATTTTGTTGAGAAAGACGATGATATAGAGAGCTATCTAAATAGGTATGAAGTATTAGCTACCACATATGGGTTAGAGAGAGAAAGGTGGAGCTTAAAGTTATCTCAAGGACTTCGTGGGGCAGCTTATGAGGTTTTTGCAAAAATGAGCAGAGGTGATCAGGAAAATTATGACATGCTAAAGCAGGCTCTTTTGTTAAGATATGAAAAGAATGCAGAATTTTATAGGAAAAAATTTAGGAATGCTAAACTACTGTCAGGTGAAACCTATCACCAGTTCTCTGCACGAATAGAGACATACTTGGAGAAATGGACTTCTCTGGGGAAAACCCAAGATCTTAAGGAAATGGTCCTTATAGAGCAATTAAGAGAGTCCATGGCTCCAGACCTGAGAAAGTTTCTCATGGAACAAGGTGCAGAGAGGCTGGGTGATTTGCTAAATGTTGCTGAAAGGTATCAAGCAGCTCAAGCAGAGGTAACAGGTAATAAAAAGAAACAAGTGGATAACTTTAGGGCACCACAGAACTTTAATCAATTTGATCCTAGAGATCAAAACAAAAGTAAGCACCAATTTGATAGGCCACGGTATGAAAATAAAAATAAATTCCCACAATTCGATGAAAGGAAATATGATGAAAGAAAATCTTTCAACCAAGGAAAAAGGTGGTGTAAGAATTGTCAGATGGACAATCATGACACTGACCGTTGCAGAAGGAAACCTGTGTATATGGCAACCCTTCAGGTCAGGTCGACCTCAAGACAGGAGGAGGATATTATGTTGGATACCACTCCAGAAGAGATGAGGAAGGCACAGGCTGGGGATAAAAACACTCAAGCCTTGTTTCAGAAAATTGTCAACTTGTCATACAACTCCAGGCAAGGGAGATTTTTACATGAAAAACAAGTTGATGTATAGGAAGACTGGAGCTAGATCCAAAGGTCAGGGACAGCTGGTACTTCCTAAAAGATATAGGGCAGACTTAATAAGGAGCCTACATGTGAAACCAGATGGGGACCATGAGAAGATAGGTACCATCATTCAAAAGGTGGCTCACAATTATTATTGGCCCAAAGCAAGATGGGACATTGAGAATTTTGTAGAAAGGTGTAGCATAGCACATGAGGGAACACCCACAAGTGGGAACATGGATCAGGACCTGGACACGCCACGGGGCAAAATTAGGCCTGATAATAAAAAGAAAAATAGATTTGATAAAGTGGACCAAATGGAATGGGAAGCCCCTTTTCACGGACAAGCTTCACTTAACTGTTTTACAATGGCCACTATGCGGAGAGTGCAAAAAGATGTCTTACCCCAGGATAAGCCGAAAATCCCTCAATCGGACTTAAACAAACTGGAGGAAGAGGATGTAGAGAGAAAATCTCTCATCAAGAATTTTAAGTGGGGAGAAAGCCCCAGGAAAAGAATTGGTAGCGGTCGTTTTGTGAATGATAATTCTGGGAAGAAAAATCATCACTATAGAGCTTCGAGTGGAAGAGACCATACCGGTGCATGGACAAATAGGTCCACACAATTAAAGGTCTATATGTAGCTTTGTTAAGAACGTGGACTGATGAAAAGGCAGAGGAAAACATTACATCTTCATACCAATATGTGAATGAGCTGACCACTCGTTTAAAAACTGGCTGGAAACTTGCCAATGAAAATTTGAAACAAGCCAGGAAGAAACATGCTGCCTATTATAACAGGAAGGCGAAAGACAGAAATTTGGCTGTGGGAGAGAAAGTACTGCTTCTTTTGCCCGGGAGTCAGAATAAGTTACAAATTGGATGGCAGGGTCCATATACAGTTTTAGAGAAGGTGTCTAGAACAAATTATAAGATAGATAAGAAGGGGAAAGAAAAAATCTATCATGTGAATCTCCTGAAGAAATATTTGGACAGAGAACATCAGGAAGAGACACACTTGCTGACCTTGTCCATCGCCATGGAGATGAAAAAGGAACCACTTTCATCATTTGAATATCCATTACACCCCTGTGAGACAGCAGCACAGGTGAAAATCAGTACACATTTAACGAAAACTCAGAAAGAGGGAGTGCAACAGGTTCTAAATAATCATGCAGAGGTGTTAACAGACCGACCAGGGCATACAAACCTATTGGAATATGATATGAAAACTGATAGACCCCACACCTGTCTGTATGAAACCATATTCGATTCCGTTTGCTAAGGAGAAAGCTTTGAAGGAAGAGATAGACTATCTATTGAAGGAAGGAATTATTTCACACAGTGAATCTTCGTATAGTTCCGGTGTTGTACTCTTAAGGAAGCCCTCTGGTGAACATAGACTCTGTATAGATTACAGGAGACTGAATGCTATTACAGAAGGACAGGTGGATCCATTGCCGGATACAAATCAGCTGTTTGCCAGACTAAATAAAGCTAAATATTTCTCAAAAGTGGATCTGAGTAAAGGATACTATCAGATTCCAGTAAAGCCTGAGGTTAGACCATACCTAGCTTTTAGTACCTCAGAAGGACACTATGAGTTTAATAGATTGCCATTTGGATTGAAGAATGCGCCTAGTGTCTTCTCTAGAATGATGAGAAAATTGTTGGATGTAAACATTTCGGAGGAACGTAATGAATCCCTGAGTTGCCTCTTTGATTGAGGATATTCCGAATGTTTCATACAGGATAATAAGAAGATTATGGGATCCACTACGAAAACTCTGCTATCACCAGGTATATGTTATCTCCTCATAACGTACATTTTGAGGGAAATATAATGTTCTCTGGACATGTCATTGCGCAGACTCAGAGAAGAGAAATGGTGAATACGGGTTGCGAAGCAGCATTAAGACAAGCACTCACACTTGCGGCTGTTCAGTAACATAACCGAAATATATTATTGGTTGTAGAAGTCTGAGGCAGATTTCATGGGTAGTGCCTACTCTGAATGGACCCAACTACATAAAACCATGATAGCACCACAGCAGAGTAAAGTCAAGTTGACTTACATTTATCTATGTGTATATAGAATAAAGGACTGACATGGGATGTCTGTTTTAAGAGGGGAGGTGTCGTGAAATATTCTAATCCCCATATATAAATTATCAGGTAAATATAAAGCCTAACAAATAAATTCTAATAAAGAAAAGAGCAATGGTAAAATAACAGTGCTGTCACAAGGAATGTACTCGAAATCCCCCTTTGTTTTATGCTTCGTCTGCAAATTGTAACGTTTCCACGTTAAATATAAGCCACTGCATAAATACAAGCGTTTCCACAACACATTAAAACGGGTATTGCATTTCTGAGAAAAACATTGAGAGGCACACTGCGTAATGACCTAAATTAATCCTAACATTAATTATACTGCGTTACCAAAACGAACGAACAGATGGACTCAAATAGAAAGAGAGAGGGGCGAATGAAAATCAGGAACGCATGCAAAATTGAACACGCGTCTCGCTATTAATGCCACCCCAACAAGCGTAACGCGATACACAATTACTACTATCACGCGTGTAAGGCCACATGCACTAACTTTTTCGGACGGACAGTGATAAAAACACTAACCTTCCCAGAGTTAGGTTTTAAAATCACGAAAAACGCTTATTAGAAAAGATAACAATAGATGGGTTTACGTTTGAAAACATTACAGTACCCAGACAGCACATCTTCGAAACAGGAGGTAGAAGAAATTGCATATTTTGAACGCAGCCACGTAGCTCTTTTAAATTTGTATATTTGGGTTCCTTAGGGCTTGCTGACAAAGAATATGTAAAACGTTACGCAAATAGTCTAGGAATTAAGAAGTTATAACCAAAATATAATAGTGGGGATGCCTGACAGCATGAAATCATTTCTGCTCATAAAATTTTTTTATAACGTGTTTGAAAAAACCTTACGTACGGAAATAGCCTACCATGTAAACTCCAAATTGATTGGAGCGCAACAAATATAAGACTAAACACGATTGGTCGGACTATAAATACTATCTTTGGTTGTTAGGGGAGACGTAGGAAGAAAAAATCTTTTCAAACACTTGTCAAAACGTGGCTCCATTGGCCAGACTCGCTGATATAATCACTTAGGAGCGTTAGTTCGAGACCACTAGTTCAAATAAGCTTGATAAAGCAACAGTGCGTTGAAGCAAGCTCATATTTTTGCTAAATAAAAGCCTGGAACATAAGCAGATGGGAATTTGTGCCAGTATTTGTGCCAGAATTCATTGCTAGTCAACGTATCTGTGTTTATTCTATGAATTGTGGTAAGCTTGAAACATTCAATATCTTTTAATGAAAATTGAATGTAAAATTGTTAATTTATGCCTGTATATATGTGTAGTTCAGTAGCAAACATGATGTAAAGCCTATAATGCTCCAGCCTGAACAGAAGGTGTCGGAGGAAAGTAAAACGGCATGGAATGGCCAAACAGTACACTGACACCTAGATGATTGACTAGAAAGAAATAATGCTGGAATTGCAGAGGCGTAGTAACCATTAGGGAGGGAAATACTGGTATAAAGTATTTCAGATGAAGCTGACAGTTGGCCTAACGCTCTGAACTCAATGTTTGTGATGTATTGTGCTCAGTGTAGAACTAGAGTATCAATTAGTTATGAAGTAGAAGGTACATCCTTCTTGTTTTCAGGGACCGTGGTCTTACGTTATTGAGCAGCACCTGGTCAGAGCTTTGCTGAATCCAGAGTCGGACAGCATACTCCTTGGTCCATTTAGCTATCAGTGAGGTGTCTCCAGAGCACAGGGGAGAAATCGAGCAGAGGAGTCTTTTCCTGCCGCCATCACGCAAGATAAGCTGATGTGGCCAGCTGAGCTCAAAATTATGTACCCCCATCTTAAAATAACATTGTAACATAAACTTAAGAGGGGAAGTAAATTGTTTTAATATCAGGAACTGAGAACATCTCCAATACTAGTTCCAATAAAGACAAACTATTGAAGTCATGATGACAAATACCAACAGAGCTTGAACAAAACAAAACCAGTATTACCTCATATTACTACTACACAACTGACACACATAGGATACTTTTAATAATATATGTCACTACAATATTCATATTGATAAATTCTGTACATATAACTTGTAATTAAAATTGATTGTGATTCCTGGTTCCCTTTGTATTTGAATCAGGACACATATTCATTCATGACAGCAATGAATACATATTGTTATTTGAAAAGTTATCAGTGACTCCTTTAAGATATCCTTGTAGAGTGTTTTATGTATGTGAGTGTCACAGTGTTGTCAAGTGTAGTGGAATAAATTAAATTGTTTATCTGTCTGTTGTTGTTATGACTTACACTTCATCATACACATACCCTAGACATACAACGTAGTCATCACACTATTCCAGAATAATTCTGACTGAGATATATATATATATATATATATATGTGGCAGCAAGTAAGGTTATCTATAATACACTACTCTTATTAGATATAGATACCTTCACAGCTGATCTCAGTCAGTACACTAAGTCCCCTATAAATATTTATAACATCCCACTTCACCACAACGATAAAACCTACTCCATGCTGATGTTTAGACTCATCTCCACTAAACCAAATTTTGTGACCATCATCCGTTATTGATTCACCTAATCCTGTCCATCTGACTTCTGCTAGGCCCAGGATGTCCCACGAGTATCTAACAAGTTCATGCGTTAGTTCTTTGACTTTTCCACACGCATATAGCGTGCGTACATTCCAAGTTCCAACAACAAAGCTTTCTCTTGGAAGTTTCAAAACAGGTGTTTGTACCCCATTCGCTGACTTATCACTCTCAAGGGGCAATGAGAGCGCGGTCGTTGTTAATCCGGGCATCGGCCGATCCGGCAAATTATTACTGAGTTGACTTTCCATCATAGCATTTCAGTGGGCAAGAGGTTTGCTTGGCGGTGCCCATCTCCTCTCCAAGTATCCTTGCAGGTACATACAAAAATGTACCTGGAGCAGTAACAATAGCCCTCAATAAATCTGTAATGTTTTGAAACACTGTCCGATCGACACATCACAAAACCGCCATCTTGGCTGCTTGTATCAACACAAACAGCGAACTCACATGATAGGCAAACTTGATGTTTTCATCTTTAAAATACTTAGCAACATAATCCAGAAAAAGCCAAACACACTACAAACTCATACAGCCTTAATAAGGGCTGTTACCACTGATGCAGCCTCCAAAACGACGACATGAAATACACAACACAAAAGTGCGGCCTACCACGCCGCCATCTTGGCCTACATTAGTACATTTATCATTAGTACTAGTCATATGGTAGACCGCCATAGATTCGCCTGTAAGTAGCCTAGATAAATGGGTACAATACTGTGTTTTGTCCAAGTTATAGGATCTACATGTAGCTTCAAACCTGTCTAGGAAGAAAATCACATCGTCGGATGGTGGATTGAATTTAGGTAATTTTAAGTTAATTTCCCTAAAATTATCATGTTTAGATGAAGCTTGACCTTCATGAGTCTTTTGAGTATTAACCTCATGAGCTAATCTAAATTGTTCAAATTCCATTTCCTTCAACTGTTTTTCACGTTGAAACTTTTTCTCATTTTCCTCAGTCTCAAGCTGAAATTTCCTTGCATTCTCCTGAGCTATCAATCTCCTCTCTTCCATTTCTCTTTGCTTACCTTCCATTTCAATTCTAAGTTGTCTTTCTTTTTCTTCCATTTCCCTTTGCTTAATTTCCATTTCAATTTTAAGTTGCCTTTCTTTTTCAGCAGCTTCAAATTTAAGTTTTTTCTCGTTTTCTTCAG
Organism: Oreohelix idahoensis; assembly: GCA_024509875.1. Classification (NCBI taxonomy): domain Eukaryota; kingdom Metazoa; phylum Mollusca; class Gastropoda; order Stylommatophora; family Oreohelicidae; genus Oreohelix; species Oreohelix idahoensis. The sequence continues at coordinate 130,431 of JAMPIV010021035.1, read as the reverse complement.
CCTCCAATCTTTTCTGTTCTGCCTCAAATTTCCTTTTTTTCTCATTTTCTTCTGCTTCAAATTTCTGATTTTCTAGCCTAAGAGTTTCTAATTTCCTCTGTTCCGCTTCTATCTCTTGAGCCTTTTTATATTCCGCAAGTGCAAATACTTTTCCCTCTTCAGGAGTCATCTGAAGGGCTTTAGCTTGTTTAATAAAGTAATCTAGTAAATACATTATGATCACCAAGTAGTTACTATACTTCTTCTTCGTAAATATTAATTAATGTCCAATAATTTTCTCTTATCACTCTAAGAAGTGTTACTCGTTCATGTCCAAGAACGGTACAGAATATCGTATAATTATTAATATATTATTAATCAACAAAAATAATTTATGCAATGAAATGTTATGATAAGACAGAAGTAATAGACAATTACGACACTAGTGACACGACAAGATAGTTAATGACAAATGAAAACAATCGCAGAAATAAAAACAGTTAGAATGAAAAAAAAAGAAATAATTTTGCAGAAAGTGCAACGATCACTGCGATAAGCAATTAAACAAGACAATTAACAACACAGTGTATAAACATAGGTTTGTAAAAGACTAAACGATAGTAAGGTGAGACTGGACGGATAATACAAACAGAATACATCATAAAACTAAAGTACGGATAAAAATTACTACGAGAACTACAGTGAAACTGGACGTCACTACTAAACAGTCAGGTGTCACAGACAACCAGACACAATGGACCTAGAATCCTTCGACACACAGGTGTCGGAACATTCCACTATGGGAAGTCTGCAAATAAATCTATAGAACAATTATGAAGGCCCTGAGATGAATCTGGGATGTTCCCTTCATAATTCACCTACCCCACCTCCCGCTATCAACATTGAAAATAAAACATTTGATACAAATAAAATTAGCATGGACATATGAAAAGAAGAGCTCAGCCAACGAAAACGGTGGAATGAACAACAGCGTTATCAACTTATCTTTTTTTCGATATCGAAAAGTTTCCCGATCCTTGCAGGATTGCCAAATTTGGAACTCGGGCGCTGTGCTACTGAGCCTTAGTATCTTGACTGAAAGAAGAACTATAATCCATTTCACTTTTGTCCTTGGAAGTTGAAGTTCCGTGATGACGGTTGAAGACTTTGAGTGACCTTGGCCTCCATGTTAGGTAATTTTGACTTGAAGTATTCTTTCGATTGAGGGCTTTCGTTCCCAAGAATCCGTTAAAATTCAGAGCACACTGTGCCGCCAAATTGTAGCCCCTTCTTCTGTTCTTGGTTAGTGGTAGTTATGGAAGAGTACCAACATCTTCACGCGAATGTTCAATATTAGCAAATCGATGTAATGTTTAAATCAAAACTCCAACGAGTGGTAGGCAAATTGGCCAACATGATGATACTCAACTCGTTGTTGGAAATAGTGCATACAATTTATTCACGCTGTACAGTGGACGATACGAAATAGTACTTTTGATGCATTAATGATCAACAAGAAAACAGGACGGTGAAATCTGGCGTAATGTTCATAATGGCAATATATCTTTCCGGTTAGATCCTTACAAATATTCCATAATCAATTTATGATTGAGCATATTGAATTAATGAAGTACATTGTATGAGTAGGCAGTTAGATCAAACAGTAACTTTCATTTGTCCCTTTGACCTTGAGTATGATAACGAGATCCCCGTTATGTCTTCTCACACCTGAGGTCTCTCGAATGAGTAAGTTCCTAACTTTATAAGCCTCATGATTAAGCATCATAAAAATATTTCAACATATTGTCTATGGACGACATCCATTGGCGCATAGACAAATACTATAATTAGATTTGATTCACCTCTGTAATACCGCCGATACTTTCAGTCCGGCTCCTTTGGATATATAATAACGCAGAGACGATTCCATTTATACATAAGGTTTATCCCTTGAATACTTTCAAGACTTCCTAAATATTAACGTTGCGACTACGTTCCTTTCTGATACCAGGGTTGTACGAGTACCAGCTGGAGGTCACACGTAGGAAGACGAATAATAATTCATACGAAAATATCCTTGATTAATAAAATCCATTACCTGGCTTGGATGACCGAAGGGCTATGTCTTAAATGCAGTGAGCCAGTCATCAAGCAGGTACACCAAGTCCGAAATCAAGGACACAGCCTCAGACTCACAGTCTGGTTATGCAATCCTGCTTCATTCTGCAAGCAGATACGTCATCTGCCTTTGTTTGACAACAAGCGCGTTAATTTCAAAATCCCAAAAATGTGCATTCTCGTGCACAATAAATTTACTATACCAAACATATTTCTAATATCTCAATTGGTGCGTACACTTTTAACAAAGACAGGACCTGAGACTGTTTTTATTGTTAAAGTCTGTTAGGACTTTAAAAAGGACGCAACAATCACACAAGGAGGATCTCAGCACTGTACTGTTTGGTTTGGTTAGGTCTTAAGGACTTTCTTTATTTCACACAGACAACTCCATCAGTGCTCCGATCTACTCCATTAGATCACACAAGGAGGATCTCAGCACTGTACTGTTTGGTTTGGTTAGGTCTTAAGGTCTATCTTTATTTCACACAGACAACTCCATCAGTGCTCCGATCTACTCCATTAGATCACTCAAGGAGGATCTCAGCACTGTACTGTCTGGTTTGGTTAGGTCTTAAGGTCTATCTTTATTTCACACAGACAACTCCATCAGTGCTCCGATCTGCTCCATTAGATCACTCAAGGAGGATCTCAGCACTGTACTGTTTAAAAAGAATAATATATTGTTATACGTGTTTTATGAGGGATGCCAAGGGAAGGTTCTCCCCGGGTGCTAAATACTTTAAGAACGCCCCTGCCTCTCGTCCTTCCCCAACATTAATCAATGACACAATTAAGACATAATTAAGATGTTACTACAGGGATTTTATTTCTAGCCAACTCCTCACAAAGACACAAAAAAACATTAATACTTTAATGATACGGCTTTTACTGCTGTCTGTCAGGATGCCTGTGTTGTTGTAGGATGTCTGTGTTGTTGTAGGATGTCTGTGTTGTTGTAGGATGTCTGTGTTGTTGTAGGATGTCTGTGATGTTGTAGGATGTCTGTGATGTTGTAGGATATCTGTGTTGTTGTAGGATGTCTGTGATGTTGTAGGATGTCTGTGATGTTGTAGGATGTCTGTGTTGTTGTAGGATGTCTGTGTTGTTGTTGGATGTCTGCGATGTTGTCTATCCATCTGTCTCTTAGTCTGCGCGCCCAATTCTTTACCCTTCGAAAATAAAGTTCGTTCATTCGTTCGTTCCTCGTCGTGCTCTGAACCCAGATCTTCTAGTGTTGTAGGCAAGCAGTGGTAATTTATCAGGCTTCATTCTCATGAGATGGCCAAACCACTTAGTTTTCTGTCTGTCTAATTACTTGAAGTAGGATGTAGTTCCTACAGTTGTTCTGATGCCACCATTTTCATATTCTGTCTGTCTGTCTCTGTCCTGGTAAAACATTAATAGCTTTTCTCAAATATCTCATCTCACAGGCAGAATGTGATTTTCCTCTTCTGTGCTTGGGTCAGGGACCATGTTTGACACTGACAGCAAAGAGTTGGTAAGAATTTACCAATTATGAGCTGTCGTTTGGTTTCCATACTAATATTCTGATGTCGAAATTGTCCTCTTTTCACACAACATGCCTAAGAAAAATTCTCCGAATCTTTTGGCCGAATACCATCACCAACCAAGATCTGCTTACTCGTAGCAAGCAAGAGGACATGCATACCATCATAGCTGGCAGACGCTGGAGCTGGGTTGGTCATGTCCTCAGAAGAGACCCCGATGCCATCACAAGAACAGCTATGCTTTGGACCCCTGAAGGAAAGCGAAAGAGAGGCCGACCAAAAACAACTTGGCGGAGGACTGTGGAGGCTGAGATGCAAAGAATGAACCAGAGTTGGGGCACTGTACGAAGGATGGCCACCGACCGTGCAAAGTGGAATCAATTTGTTGTTGCCCTACAAGACGCCACTAGGCGTGATGGCCACTGACTGCTTTGACGGTCGGTGGTTAAGGATCGAAGAAGAAGAAGATTCTGATGTTTGAGTAGTGGGGACAGTTGGTAAGTCACTGCATTGGCCTTTTGATATCTTGTTTCAATTTCTCTGTCAAGACTTCAGTTTTCAGTAAATATGCTTCCTAGGTATTTGAACCCTGGAACCTACTTAAGCATGATGTCATCAGTATGCATGTTGATGTGTTAAACGATAAAGCCGTTGTGATAAATTTGCTGACATATTTTACAATACGAACTGTACATTCTCAAAAATATAACCGACTAGGTTGAACGGGACGTGCCTCGCCAAAACGAGGCAAAATTTTATTCAAAATAAATAAATAAATAAATAAAAACATAACAGAAGTATCCATCAACTTTCAATTAGTTAATTAGTTCTATAGATTAGAACATAAAGTTTTTAACTATGTAATTTTAAAACTTTTTAAAACTAATGCCAAAACGTCATATTCGAGAAGAGGATTGCAATTGTGGGTTTCTGAGTATCTGAGGAATCCTGTTGTCTGAAAAACAAACCTGGGGTAACTAAACGAGCGTGTTATTAAGATTGGCCACTCAAGGTCACGCAGTCACAATATATGTCATCCTGTTAAACTGTTTTTACATTTCTTCTTCTTCTTCTTCTTCTTCTTCTTCTTCTTCTTCTTCTTCTTCTTCTTCTTCTTCTTCTTCTTCTTCTTCTGCTTCTCATCATCTTCTTCCTCTTCTACTTCTTCTTCCTCTTCGTTCACTTTCTGACATCAACTTGAATATGCTCAAAGAAAGCAGTGGTCAGTTTGAGGTTGTGGGTATCTCCGTAGAGTTTTTTCAGAAATTGTACTGGTGATGACTAAAAGCGTTTTCTCTGTTCCTTATATGTTGAGCAGCTTTGAAGTAAATGTTCAGCAGTCATTTTATCCGTGCCACACTGCAGAATATTGAGTTTTCTTGGTGTTTGGTCAATAGCTCTTGCACTTTCCCTGTATACATTGACTCCACAATACAGGGTAAGGTGTCTACCAGTAGCAATTGGTACGACCCCTTCGAGGTGGAGTCCGGTACTCTTACCGCCTGGCGGGACTCTACGGGGCGAGCACAATTCTGCTTAATTTTAATTCGTGACGTCATCATCAAGGAATTACGTTGCACTGTTTTCGTTAAGCCTGTAGCCCTGTGCATCTGTCTTCAACAGGCATTTCTGAAGGGTCGCCTTCCTTCACATTTGACCGTCCGCAACATATCTGAAAAGCAGCAGGTAGTTTGAAATCAGAGTTTTCCTTCTCCTAGATAAACTGCCATCCAAGGCTTACGAGCTTCATCTACCCCAGTGTTTCTCAACGGGGGCGGTACCGCCCCCTGGGGGGCGTTTTCAAGATTTCTATTGGCGTTCTGATGGGTCGCAACGATTGGGGGTCACTACTTCCATTCAGGGGGGCGTTGTGTACATTTTTACATGAATCAATATGAAACAATTACAAAAGATATTCCCCTTCGCATAGCTTGTAACACGACAGTTTTTATTTGCCCTGCGTCCCATGGAGTGTTTCAACAATTCCAAACGCAAAATTTTAGTACCTGTCAGGAGACAGTAGGCGGAGATTTATGTCCCTTCAACGCTCGAAACATTTGTTAGCCCCTCGACACACCCAAGCTAACCTTCTCTCTTCACTCTCGACAAAGCTAACCTTCTCTCTCCACTCTCGACACACCCAAGCTAACCTATACTCTCCACTCTCGACACACCATATCTAACTTTCTCTCTCCACTCTCGACACACCCAAGCTAACCTTCTCTCTCCACTCTCGACACATATTTTCTTCTGGAAACACATTCCCGTCAAACACTGATTAGCCCGTGAACACATAACAGCCCCTTCCCTACTCTGTCCGTAAAATGGAAAAAGGCCGTAGCAGAGTTTCAGAGAACAAAGCTAGAAGAAAAACGGGAAAGCTGGAGAACTAAAACGGCATCGCTGAACCTTGAGAAAGACGGCAAGAAACTTTGGAGATTAGCCAAGTCTCTAAATGAAGAGCGTTCATCGCCTAGGGAATCACATTGGATGAAGGTGGCAAACTTCTCAGAGGAAAACAAGCTGCAGAGTTGTTTGCAAGAATATACAGTTCAGAAAGCAACTTATCCATTAACATAGACCATCAGAGAGAGATAAGAAAAGAAATACTGGCAACCATGGGACAGACAGATACTCCTGCCCCAATGAGGGAACCCATCACACTAGGAGAACTACAGAATGCTATTTCTAAGCTTAAGTTCCAAAAGTCACCCGGCCCAGACAAAATCAGCAATGAAATGCTAGTAAATCTGAGCTCAGCAGCAAAGACAAAACTGCTTGAGATATTCAACCACAGCTGGTTGAAAGGAACGGTACCCCAAGTATGGAGAGAAGCCATGACAATACCCATACTAAAGAAAGGGAAATGTAAGACCGTGGCTGCAAGTTACCGGCCAATCAGTATCACAAGCTGTGTTGGGAAGGCTATGGAGCGAATAATCAACCACAGATTGAAATGGTATGTAGAGTCTGAGCAGATCCTGGTGCCGGAACAAGCCGGATTTAGAGAATGCTACAGTATAGAAGACCAAGTTACTTACTAGTCTCAAGCAGTAGAAGATGCCTTCCAGGAGAAGAAAAATGTCCTAACGATCTGGGTCGACTTCAAGCAGGCCTTTGACAAGGTGTGGAAAGATGGCCTTATTGCAAAACTTAGGAGAAGTGGAATCCAAGGCAACATGATAAAATGGATCCAGTCATACTTGCACAACAGGAGAACTAGAGTCACTCTTGATGGTCTGCAGAGCAGAAAAGTGTTGCTGTATCAGGGGGTACCTCAAGGAGGAGTAATTTCCCCAACACTCTTCCTTGTTTACATCAATGACCTGGTGAAAGATCTCCCCGCTGGAGTGAAAGCTGCCTTATATGCAGATGACCTAGTTCTCTGGTGCGCTGATGAAAATGTCACCACAGCAAATTATAGAATGCAGCGGGCAGCAGACACGCCAATGTCATGGGCAGAGAAATGGCTTATCACAATAAACACAGACAAAACCTCAAAAACACTGTTCTCCCTCGTCCCCAAGGACAAAGCAGCTAACACACACCTAGGGATAACCATGATCAAGGAAGAAAGCTACCCCACCTATCTTGGGGTGACATTTGACCAAAAGCTTACATGGAATAAGCATATTGAAAATGCAGAGGGAAAGGCCCGAAGACGACTAAGCATACTCAGAAAATTAGCAGGTACCAACTGGGGAGCAAATGAACGAACTCTAAAGAAGATTTATAATGGAGTAATTTTATTTTTTTTTTTTTCCCCGTACGCCAGCTATTGCTCGAGGCGAAATCTCAGGTTAGTATGTCTAACCTGAGACTGATTTTTACGTGAATATCCCTTTTTTTTGTGTACAGAGACAGGTGTCCCTCGCCATTCAGGCAAATACTCGCCGATTTCGGAGGTACCCATTAGAGCTAGGTCGGCTCAGTAGCCGCCAGTCCCTGGTCGACGACACTCCTTCAAATGTTTTCGTCAGGGCTCGAGTTAATCCAGTCCAAATCTCGGTCGACGAAAATCTTCAAATGTCCTCGCACGGGTTTGATCCTGCGTCACCCGGTCGCCAGCGCAGTTTGGTAACCACTTCACCAGCGCGGCTCCCTAATGGAGTAATAAGACCACACTTAGAGTTTGGCTCAACAGCATGGTCATCAGCTGCTAACTCACATCTGCAGTCTTTGGACAAGGTGCAAAACCAAGCTCTCAGGCTCATTACAGGAGCCATGAAAACTACACCAATATCAGAGATGCAGAAAGTTGCTGGATTACAGACATTGTCCTATAGAAGAGACACAAAAAGCATGATCCAGATGGAAAAGTACAACAGTATGCCAATCACCCAATGAAGGCAAGACTAGATGATCTGGCATTGGGACGTCTAAAACGTAGCAGCTTTGTGCATCGGGGAAAAAGACTTCAAAGACAGATTCAAGAAGACCTATCCATGAAGACAACACCGCTGAAGCCCACCCTATACCCTGTACCATGGGAACAGGTCAGCAGTGCCCTCCAAATTAATACATCAGTCAGTGGTCTCACAAGTGGATGTGAGTATAATGATCTGCAAAAACGAACTGCTACATTGAGTATGATCCAAGAAAGCTATCCCGATCAATCATGGATACATGCCTATACAGATGGATCAGCAACAAATGCTGTTAGGAATGGAGGTGCCGGCATTTTTATCCCATATCCTGACAACCACTATGAGAATAGGCACATTCCCACTGGTAAATTCTGTTCCAACTATACTTCTGAGGTTCAAGCTTTAGAGCAAGCTGCAAATATGATTTATAACACCAACTCTGACTGCCACCAGGTAGTCATCCTCACAGATGCACTGCCTGTCTTGCAAGCTCTCAATGGTGGTAAACTCCCGCATCTGAGAAATGAACTAAACAAGGTAGCTGCCAAAAAGAGAACCACACTTCAATGGGTACCATCTCATTGTGGTGTACACCGAAATGAAAAGGCGGATAAACTTGCAAAAAATGGAGGAGAATGTGAACAAGAAGATAATGAAATCATATACACTGAGAAAAAGAGAGCTATCCAGACTATCAGAAGAGAACAGAATCAACGCAACGACGACTACCACACTCTTGACCGGCAGGGACAGATAACCATTTTTCGCCTTAGGACAGGGCATAACAAACTGAATAAACACATGCACAAGCTACGATTGTCTGCTTGTTGAGGCTTGTTTTAGTATTTATGGAATGTTATTGATAATGAGCATCGTGCAATAAATGTTGTAGCAAATGTCGTATGGGTGGTGCCAGAACTTGAATTATAAAAATGACTTCACAACGTCGTGATGGTTTTGGGTCCACATAGATTACGTAGTTTAATTGACGAAATAGGCAAACATGTTCTTGGTCAAACATTCAATACATGAGTAATTTGAAGCTCCTACTGTCCTTCATAGAACATCACATATCTGGAATACTTACTACGCAGTGCCATCACGGTTATCACTGAAGTATCGGAAACCAGACACGGAGTTAATATATAATCAAGTTGCGATTGCAATACTTCTCTGAACAAATATTTCCTCGAACTCAATCCTTCTGTTCGGAATCTTTATATAAAATCACTGGCGACCTTCGTACAATATACAGCCACGTAGAAGAGTATATAATCTTCAAAATTAACGGGAGGTTTAACCCCCAAATATGAAGAATTTCATTGAAAATATCAAATTTTAGATACATATTGCACTGGAAAGTACATTCATTTGCCCACATTTCTGTATGTTTATTTTCACTAAAACCTTTGTGGATGATTTTATATAAATTTTTACAGTATGTCAGGTAAGTGTATTTTTACCTAATTCTTCTTCTTCCGTCCTTAGCCACCGACCGTCAAAGCAGTCAGTGGCCATTACGCCTAGTGGCGTCTTAGGGCAACAGCAGATAGGCTTTCTTTGCCATTGTTTCCCATCACGCCTAATGGCGCCTTTAGGGCAACAGCAAATCAATCCATCTGCCGCTGTTTCCGTAATCGAAGTGACTGGCAAACGGGTGATCAGCCCGTTGTGATTTTACCTAACTATATATGTAAAATATACAAATTGGTATATTTGTGATGCTATATTGCTTCTAATGCATGGATTTTAATTTTCGGAACCGTATTCATTTCCCTGAAGCAAACAGAATTCAAGTTTTTCAAACATAGTTTCATGTGTAAAAATAATTTTGACTGGCTAATTTTTATTAACAATGGAGTCTTTTGATGGGTCATTGAAATAATAATGTAGCTGGAGGTATTCCAGTAGAGTGGTAGGGTACCTCCTTATACGCAAATAAAGCTGCAGGTAAGAACGAATCACAGGATTCTGGTTTCTCATGTGCGAGCTTACATAACTTTGTAAGTAGAGTCCCGTTGTATCATTCCACTTGTCCATTCGATTGTGGATGATAAAATGAGCGGACGAGAATATTTTGAAAAATCCTAAAAACTTCATCAGTTTCCCTCTGAACTGTGAACCATTGTCAGTTAATATCTGATAAGGGTATCCTAATCTTGTGAATATTGAGAGCAAAGCCTCTCCTACATGAACTGAGTCTGCTGAGGGTAGAGCAATCGCTTCCTCCCACATAGTACATGTCTACCAGAGAAAGGATGTATTTTTTTCGCAAACTGACGAAAAGCGCATACAGTCTGCTGAAATGAAGAATTTAATGAAAAGTAAGCTGCAAAATATGACACAGAACATGGAATCAATAAATGAAATTACCAGAGATGATTCCTACATAGCAGGGGGATACTGAGGTGGATAAATTTTGTGTAAAAGTATAATTCCTCCCTTTTTTCTTAATTTTCTCAAAACCTCATTTTTCACACAAATGTGGGAAGTTGCCCATGATTTTTCAAAAACTATTAGTGATACAGCAGTAAATTTTGGGCCACATGCTGTACACATAGCGCTCATTACAATAAACTAAAATAAAGGATATATGTTAACAAACTACACAACTGTTAAGAAATAGCTAAGATACCCCCCTTACAAATTTCAACTATTTTTCAGTTGGTATGTTAAAACCCAAAAAAACTCAGATATCAAACCAATCAAAATTATTTTAGTATACAATCATTATCATATATTAACAAATGAAACAGCCAAACTTCATCACTCAAGTTGTACTCACATTTGAGATATCTTGGGCAACAAAATACCCAAAAAAAGCTAAAATTTACCATTTTTTCACTGTTTTTCCGCCATATATTGCAAGTTTTTAGTATATACCTCAATGTTTTGTATTTTTTTCAGTCATTTTGCTTGTATAAATGACCAGATATAGATATTAACTTATAATTCTGTGTTTTTCATTTTGGGGGTTTAACCTCCCCTTAAGGAGCAACAGCTTCGACGTCCTTCTTGGACGAAAATCCACAAACGAAAGGCACCGTCTAACGGTTTGCATAAATTATGTTAAGCACCAAAACCACGTCATCATATACAAGTGACGTCAGACTAATATCGCTGTGGTGGGCTTTGGATGTTATTGCGTAATATATTACTTGTCTACAGAGTGAGATCAGCTATGCAAGTCCCTGAGTCTAATAGTTGAAGATGCTTGTTCTCAGGGTACCTGACTGCTACCACCCTACGACCTCAATCTGCGATATATTTTGAGCCTACTTTTATGTAAAGGTGTCTGGTTGTTATCTGGCTAGACGTCTAGGGTAATGTGCTATATGATGTAGAGAGAATGACAACAACCACTAATGTAACGCAATGAAAATGATTAAACAAATCAATGGTTAAAGTTTGAGTAACATTTTTTTACAATTTTAATTTCCTGTACCTCAATTTATTGGGTACAGGAATGTTTAAAACTCAAAATAGAGTGGAAATGTATTTACAGTAATGTGAATTTAAAAAAGACAACCTGTCTAGTTATATTATGAAAATGTCTATGACTTGGAATGTCCTGGTAAAGCACTAAATTTTATAAAGTGTCACTCTTATGACGAACGATTATGTTCATCACCCCAAGAACGCTGTGTTGATTTAATACTGGAGAGATTCTGTCAAGTGAAAAATCGTGAACCCTTGGATGGTTCTTATCTTTGAGTTCTGGAGCACTGTGGTCTTTCTTCCACAACGATAGTCTTCACGACTGCAAAGTATAGACACTGCTACAGCACTCTTCAGAGTTTTGGGCAATCAGATACTTATTGCCTCGAACGTGCAGATTCAATAAGTCTTGTATGGCTCACTGAATATTTCAACATGGAACCATGAAAATAAGAGGATTAAGGCCTCCTCAGTATTTCAAAGATATCTCTCCTTCCCTAACCAACTAAGCATTATCAACAGTTTCAAGATCAGTTTCTATGGCTATATAAATAGCTATCGTTCCTATCTGATGGGGTGACAGCTTCATACTCAGGTAAAATTCAATCATCAGTTTGATACATTCCTTTCATAGGAAAATTATAGTTAATTTTATGAAGTCATGTGAAAACACTGTGACTTGCTGAAGACGGCCAGTGGTTTTCTGGCCTTCCAATCATAATAATGTCCTATTTTATTTCCAACTATGTCTTTTCATTCTCTCCCAAAGTTTAAGTAAGCCTGCCTTGCTTTTCAAAGAAATGGTAATCTTCCCTAATAGCACTTGTGGCATAACACAAAGTGTTGAGTTTGGCGCCTATCTGGTTTTGCCTCTACCCATCAATACTGCATACACATTCAATAATATAGATACATCTCAATAATAATGTTTATATAAATGTTTATCTTACCGCATCAATGAAATAATGCACAATTTGTAGGTTAACCGGCGATCAATGGTCACACTAAGATCGCCCCTGGTGCAGAACAGCGAAGGCAATGGTTATGAATGCCGTGCGTCTGATGATAACACTACTTTTTCAAATCTTTATCTTCAAGTGGCAACTAACGCTGGTTTCAAATCGTTTTTATTCCTACCCTTAGTCTATTCTACCACAGCCAATCGAATTATGTTATGCCCACTTGCCTCTTTTTCAAAATAAATTACACTTTCAAAAATGTAACGTCCCCCCTCTCCCAAGACTGGCAAAGTTGAGTGAGGACATCAATGCGTCTGTCTCTCTGTCTTTTCTTTACAATATTTCTGTTACTATCTAAGCGTTTTTAATGAGAAAAGGCAATTATTGATCAGACTACTGTCTGTCATATAGTCGTTATATTTTTATTTCTCTCTTTATCATAATTTTCATCTTTGTATTTTTCCCTCTTCAGTTCTTCAAATAACATACTTTTCTCTCTACGGTAGGATAATATATCATAATGTGGAATATGATATTCTAATAAACAAGTATTATCATTTTATTGTCACTGTCCTTTACTGTTATTTTATTCTGCATCGATGTTCCTTGGGTCACCAGTTATCTATCCTTCTAAGTTTCACTTTCGCCATCTCCAGCCCTACATATTAGGGGGTATTTTCAAATTTCCAAGTTAGCCGTAATTTTTTTCGTTTCTTTAAATCCACCACCGTTTTCCCTCCCTCTCTCGTTCTTTTTCAAAATGAAGCAACGCGTTTAGATTTCATCAGAAAATACCACTAGACAGGAAATGCGAGCTTGTCTGTGTGTGTTTACTATCGTCTCACGATCTAAGTGTTTATACATTCAAACTGCGCTACTAATGAACGGGGTGGGCAGGTGGGTTGTAGTGGATTTGCACCACTTTTCCAAAATCTGCTAGTAGCAAAGTCACGCACTTGCGATGCCTAGAACCACGGTCGAATGTCGTTCTATTAATACTTCCTCTCTTTCTGTCACTCCTCCGTTTCTCTCTCTCACTCTTTCTTGGAACGAAACACGCCTTGGCTGCCAAAATGTTATAGTTAATTTCAAGGACGGAGTAGGAAAGCTTGTAATATTGAGAGAGGGTACTATTCACATTGCGTTAAGGTTTCTCAAAACCTGCGCGACTGCGGGCGATGGCGAAGACGTTGAGCACAACTCCCCTATTTTATCTCTATAGTATTTGGATTTATAATTGATAATATTTTATCTATTTGATCGGGGTATCAGGGATCTTACTACAATCGCGTTCATTTAACATTTATATAAGTGCAAAATACATCATGCTGGCACGAATAGAACTGCTAGCGCGTAGATTAACTGATAACAGAACTAAACAAGGTCAACATGTAAAATACATGATAAATCATCTTTAACAAATTCCTCCCCCGATAGGTTAAAAAAAAAATCGAGAATTGATTTTTATTCAAAAGTATGACCGGAGAAATTTAAGTTAATCTAGTCCTAAGATTTAGGAACGAAAAATCTCGAAAAAAATTTAAATAAACATCCAGATATGTTTATATTAAAATAATGTCAATGTCGTCATCTATAATAATATACGTCAAACGTATGTCAGAGCAATGTATACATAATTACACGTCACTAATAGAAAATGTCGTCAATAGTCAACAAATTAGAGAAGTCTATGATACTGAAGAAGTATATAAGACAAATTAATATTTAAATATTGTGATGTTATAATTAACTTCTTTGTAACAGTAATTAACTAAATAAAAGAGAAGAATGTGGTAACTATATGATTATGTAGTAATTCAAATAATAAAATTATATATATATATATATATATATATATATATATATATATATATATATATATATATATATATATATATATAATTAATCTAAAGTAATTAAAACAAAAATGTAATGCATGTGTGTATAAACAATACAATAGAAATTAGTGAACAATGAAAATTAGACAAGAAAATTTTTTTAGCAAGAAAAAGTAGACATCAGAATAAAGCGAAGTAAGGAAGAATAGTATAAAGCGAACGAAGAAATTGTGAGTTATCTATACAAAATTATAACTAATCAAAGAGAAGTAAAGACAAGACATTACTTAATCTGTCTAAATATAATAGTAAGTTATTACTAATTAATATCGTTTAAATATCAACTATGCATAAATATACAATATAATAATACATTAAAATACAATATCACAATAAAAGTCATTTAAGTTTCAAATCCTGGAAACATCAGAATCCTTGAAATGTAGAATGTTCGGAGCAGTACTATGTCAATGTTAAAGTCACACTCGTCAATAATAAAGAGCAGCTCCATCAACTAAATTAAAGTTCCATGTATTAATACAGCACTCAAGACCTAATCTTCAGTGAAAAGGCCCTTGAGTATAAGAGTGAGATCCATCTTTGTTTCATAGATCTGGAAAAGGTGTTTGACAGGGTCCCCTGGAGCAAACTTTGGGACTGTTTGGCAATGAAGAATATTCCAGCACCTCTGATTCATGCTATACAGAGCTTCTACAAGTCTTGCAGAAATTATGTGAGGACAGCAAACCATAAGTCAGAAGAGTTCAGGACCACCACTGGTGTAAGACAAGGTGATATCCTATCACTTTACCTCTTCATACTCCTTATGGACGATGTCATCAAGGCATGTAAGGAGAGAACAAGAAAGTATTCAGTGGGGTACTGGAAGATGAGACAGGTTTATATTTCGGAGCTGGCATTTGCTGATGATGTTGCCCTGATTGCTAAATTAGAGGCACATCTCCAATCCAACCTGCAAGTCTGGAAGGAAGAGCTGGAGAAGAGAGGGATGGTCATAAGCAGCTCTAAAACAAAATCCATGCTGATATCACGAGAAGAAAGAAGACATCAAATTAAGCTGGGAGAACAGGTCTTGGAGCAGATCGACCACTTTAAATACCTCGGAGCTATTATAGACCGAAAGGGAGGCATCAAAGAAGATTTGGCCACTCGAAAACCAGCAGCTGGGAGACTTTTTCAGGCAATAAATCGAGGATTCCTCAGCAAGAGAGAGGTTAGTAAGAAAACGAAGATGGCTGTGTACCGCTCCACCTATGTCCCAGTCTTGACATATGGATGCGAGTCATGGGCAATGGCTACAACCCATAAAAGCCAGATCCAAACCTCAGAAATGAGGTATCTGAGGAAGGTGGTTGAAGTAACAAGAAGAGACATGGTACGCAACCAGACGATACGTCAAGGCCTTAAATCCTACCCCTGCAGACCCAAGTAGAACAGTCCCAATTAAGATGGTTTGGCCATGTCTGCAGAACGGAGAAGATCGGATACCACGACAAGCATGGGAAACAAAGAGCCAAGGATCCAGACCCCGAGGACGACCCAGAGTCCGCTGGGAGGACAACATTAAACAATCTTTGAAGGACCGAGGACTAGAATGGAACCAGGCCAGGAGGAAGACAGCCGATAGGATAGTCTGGCGCTCTCTCTTCCAAACCTCTACACCTCACGGTAGAAGGGGAACGACTAAGTAAGTAAGTAAGTATTAATACAGCAGTAACCAATCCTGGTAGTTTCTTGAACTGTAGAAGGTGTGAGTTCCTTAGTGTCGTAGATTTCTGATAGGTGATTAAGAACAATGTTAGGTCCCTTCTGAATAGAACTGACAAAGGTGATGACTCAGTGCGAGATAAGGTAAACAGAAAGATTTCACTAGTGAGTTGGTAAAAAAAGGTAGAGTCTGTTCCTGGATTTAAGAAAACTTCTCTAGCCCAGCCTATCGGTTACGACTAAAAAATATTGTTGTTCCGACACTTCCCTTTCTATATATTAATATATATATATATCAACCACTCACATACACACACACAGATAAGTGACGACAATTAGACGCACAAACGTGAAAACTATACTAATGGAATGTGGATGTTGGGACGAGCTGACCAACACAGAAATTACAGTTTATGTAAATTTATTTACCACAAAGAAACTTCACAACATATATATTATCATATATTCGTTCGTTCGTTCGTTCTTTCCTCATGCTGTCTCTCCTTCTCTCTTTCCTCGTACTGTCTCTCCTTCTGTCTTTCGTTCGCCCTGCGAATTTCCATTTCCTCCTCAATCTTCTTCTGCTCTCTAGCCTTGGCTGCTTTTCCCTTCTCCCTAGCTTCTTCTTCTTTCTTCTCCGCCTCATATCTGTCAAGTTCTTCATTGGCAAACGTTTTCTCTTCTTCTCTTTGTAATCCCTCTTCCTTTGCTTCCTCTCTGAGCATTTGCCTAAGTTTTGCACGCTCTGCCATTGTAAATAACTGACTGAGTCTTACCCGAGAAAGAAAGAAGAAAAAGGATACACTGGTTCCCTACCAATTAAGAGAAAAATACAGAAAAAAAATTACTGTTATTAACCTGAGATACCCCCTCCTTATTATCAGTTATCTAAACTATCGCTGCTATTATCTGGCAATTAAGGCTCATAATGCAAACGACTACGCCAAGTAAATGATAGATCAGACCAATCAACTGACAAAAACTATCTACTACAGTGGAAAGAAAAAAAAATTTATATTTCAAAATTTTTAAAAATTGTTAAGGAGAAAAAAAAAATCCCCTAAATTTTAAGTCCACTTACAAGTTCACCCCTGAAGTCAGTTAGGGTAAGGGAGGCAATTAACTGGACGAGATAATCCGAACGCGCTCCTTAGCTTAGCTCAAAACACCTCTACTTTAAAAAAAACCTGTGATTGTTACACAATCACACGCTACCAGCGGCCTAGTATTACAAAATCAATACATAACATAACTCCGACAAAGATCACCGTGTAAAACAAATTGTATATATACTCTAACAAATGCTGTGGAAAAAAAACAATAGAAATATTTGTGTGGTCAGCAAGCCAATAAACAGATCGTTTGTCTAGGGGAATATTATTTTTAAATATACTTAATCACAATCTTGCTCTATCTAGACTATAAAGATTTATCAGATTTAAGTCAATTAACTAGATACAGATTGGATCCTGATTTGGAAACAAAGTTAATCTGATGTACTAGAAAAGACAAATCTAAAGAATTCGCACCCTTTCAGTGGTACTTATTCAAGAATCTAGATCAAAATCCCGATAGACAAGCAAACCGGTCTGTCGTACTTGCTCAGGATTAGAGTTCAATTCCCGGAAAACCGAGCGCCCATTCTGTCGTAGATTTCCGATAGGTGATTAAGAACAATGTTAGGTCCCTTCTGGATAGAACTGACAAAGGTGATGATGTGCGAGATAAGGTAAACAGATAGATTTCACTAGTGAGTTGGTAAAAAAAGGTAGAGTCTGTTCCTGGATTTGAGAAAACTTCTCTAGCCCAGCCTATCGGTTACGACAAAAAATATTGTTGTTCCGACATTTTCCCTTTCTATATATTAATATATATCAACCACTCACATACACACACAGAGATAAGTGACGACAATTAGACGCACAAACGTGAAAACTATACTAATGGAATGTGGATGTTGGGACGAGCTGACCAACACAGAAATTACAGTTTATGTAAATTTTATTTACCATAAAGAAACTTCACAACATATATATTATCATATATCGAGTATAAACAAAATCATAAGGGTACAGAATTAATAAAGAAATAGACCCATAAGTATTATTCTCCCCCCCCCCCCACCCCCTGTTGAGACAAGATCCCACAAAAGAGAAGTTAATTAACCCCCAACAGCTCAAAAGATTAGCACTATGGTATAGAATTTGACTATACTGTAAAGAGTAGAGTATTTACGTTATTCTATTCTGAAAATTGAACAGTATTAGCAAAACACAGTAAGAAATATACAAAGTGTGTACATGGATTATACAATAAAAGAGTTACTCATTCCTGCTGTCTTTCTTTCTTTCCATACAACCGTGGCCACGTTCATTCGTTCTTACCTAATACTTGATTTGCAACCTCTGGAACAATCTTTAGGACACACGCACACAGCAAATCCAGTGTTATTTTGGCAAAGAAAACCCCAGCTCCTCAAAGACAGATTAAATCCACTTCTCCGGGGAACGTTCACTTTGTTACTTTTATTTATGATTTCTGTTTATGTCACATTAATTAGTCCAGGTAAGACATTTAACAGTGCTCACAGTGTCAGTAGCTTGAGATTTCCAGTACATAGGAATGTAAGGTCGGTAACTTCTCTCAGTATACAAATTCCTTGTCACACCACAAATGGTCAAACGTCGGGAAATGTTAATGTTGGTGAGGTCGCCACAACGGGCTGAATGTAAATGAAATTGGGGGAAAAAAGAAATCTGGATCGATAGGCCCAGTTACAAAGTCACTCTTAATGTTCTGTCGGTTGGTACTCTGTCTCTTTCTGGGTGTAAACACGGAGCTAGACAGGTTCACATTGAAGACCCAGATACTAAGTAAAAATGTTCGTTTGTATGGTTATTCTCAGATTTATATGGAAGTCGCAGGTAAGGTTTTTGGGTTTGACCCAGTACTGTGTATAGGAAGAAGAAAAAAAATACTTAACCACCATATAATATTCTCAATCCTATTCTAAACCCGCGTAAAAATATAATATATTTATCCCTTTCGGTTATTTAACTTTAATTGAAACTACAAGCTTAGAGCTTAAATGATGGTTTAAAACCTCCCGTGAAGTAAATTCTAGTCATTTATAAAATTAATCATCATGAATTAGAAATAAATATATATTTCGTCAATACTCATAATGAACAGTGCATGTACTAGTTGATTAAAATATACCTTACTGGTTAAATAGCAATTAATTAAATCGACGCTACAGCCGGAACAATTTAGCTATAACTCATTTTAATTCGCCAGCCAATAAGCACAAAAATCCTAGTGGAATAAAATGACGGACTTAACCATTAAATCACTCTACACAGAAAAATCTTAGTGAAATAAAATACGAACTTAACAATTAATCACTCAAACTTCTAGTATAATATTTACCACAAACACAGAAATTAAACAACTCCAACGAAAACTTAGTAACTCCAAATAGTAAAATGGATTTAGAAATCGCAGCTAGATGTCTGAAAAATCTGTGGGTACTGAATAAATTGAGTTTGAAAGCTGGACTTTATATATTAAAATGGTAGAAAAGTCGCTGACCAGTGTTACACCTAACACCTTTGGGGATTTTTGTGTTTCAGATTCTGAATGAAAGGAAATATTGACACCATCGCCGCCGAGCAGACGTGGTCCCACGATCAAATCGTCTCTTGATCTCGTCGGTGCGTAGCTTAATTACGTTTCACGAACGAATGGATAAGGGGGAGTAAATTATCTGCCCTTGGTTTTCAGATTAAGTCCCCCTGACCAATGTCTACCGAAAGCTACGACTTAACTTCATTAGCTTATCTCCCACTGAGAACGTGCACTAATAAACAGGGACGACTTTTTAAAATAGTCGCTCTTGTTTTCTACAAATCTACCGCCGCTTCCCCTCTCTACGCGTTCCGTCTACCTGTACGACAGTAGAGAAAGCAAAAATAAGGCGTAGCAAAAATAAGAATGCAACAAACATCGAACAACCAGGGGTTCTGCGTTAGCAAATAGGTCTGTTGGTAAACATTCCTAAAACAAATAGAGAAAAGAAATTAAAATAGGCGTGCTAAATTAAGAAAGAGACAGATATCTGAGTGTAGGAGAGTTTTACGTTAACAAACCGTGCGTAACTAATAAGGAAGCAAGGTGAAAGAAAATGTAGATATATGAAATCTATTTTCATAATATCCTCTGTCACACTTAGTCATAAGACGAAAACATGATAAAGTTTGATCTCCGCATCAACATTTAACTCCGAAATGTCCCGTGAGATATTCAGCAAGAAATAACACATGTTTGTCCATCAGTATGATACAAAAGCCATTGCAGGCTGCGAACGAGACAGTCTTTTCTTCTGTACACTTTCTTGTTTGGAACGAGGTTGTTTTCTCGTATAATTTCTGAGTTCAATCGATCTTGATTTCTTGAGAAGCAATGTCAGGAATTACACAAATGTCTTCTGTGTAACGATTAGGCTTCAGGTAAGGATGTCGGATTTCTGGATAATGAATCCGTGACGACAGAACCTGGTGTGTGTTGAATTTCATATATGACTTCAACCGAGATTGACTTCATGTGTAATTTCTGAATATGTAGAGGGTAGGATGCAGTGTACCATTGTAGTCATGTAACAGCGAAGCTCCCAAGCCAACATTACTAGCGTCTGCTGGAGAATATAACAACAACGAGTAATATCTCGTAACTTCAAAGTAGGAGGTGAAAAGTTTTAAACAAAAAAAAAAAAATCTAAAATTTTGTTAAATGCTATCGCAATTTTGTAATCTCTACCTTTTTTACTAAAAAAAAGAGTTGATGGGTTACTGGATGTGCTGCTAATTAATAATTAATTGTCTGACATTGGTCAGGACAAAACCCACTGTACGATATGCCTGTAGTACAAAATATGATAAAAACAGGTCAAAACATCCCAAGAAAATAAAGATTACATTTCGAGGCAAGTACAACTTCCCTCGGCATAATTCTGATGCCAATGTTCAAGGTCGCAGTAATACTGCCAATTATGGGATTGATTCATGGCGACATGCCAATCATAAAGCTGCTGTTGGAGTAGCTCATCCAGCACAGACATCATGTCCTCCGAAGACATTTTGTATAACTATATACGCACCTAACCTACTTAGTCAACTATGTAACTTACAATTCGCCTTACAATTCAATTGAAGCACTAAATTTGTGGCTAATAATATATTATTGTGCCTTACTCAGGCTAATAAACAGTAGCTAGTGAACTACTAGTCCACTGCAATCAATAATTATTGCAGTCATATAATGCAGTCATCTAATATCTGCATAAAGAACTATGTAAACAATGTTACTATAATACTATGAATTAATAAGACATAAACCAAGGAAAGAAGAGTAAAGTACGGAACAATATTACACCACAATATCAGACAAGACGTAAGTAAACGTTTCTATCATCCAAATAAACTTATACGATTGAAACAGTACGGAAATAAAAAAGAGGTCAAACCACAACAAAAAAATCTAAAAATAGACCAGACATGACCCATTGACAAAACAGCTGACATGTAGAACTGAAAGATAGTAAGGTTAGATTTACAAATATATGACGAACAAATGACTAAACTAAGCAAATTTAACTAAGAACAATTAAAATACAAGATAGATAAACAATACGTAACAGCTAAACATCTATTATTGAACAAAAACCGATAGCAGACAGAACAGGGACAAGTAATCTCAAGTCTTCTTCTGCTCAAACGGTGATGGATCAAAATGTTCAAAAAGAACGGCTTTAGACTTGCGGTCATTCGAAAAGACATGACAAGTCTAGAGCTCCCGCCATCCACCCACATAGATACACAACATATATATATATATATATATATATATATATATAGATATATATATATATATATATATATATATATATATATATATATATATATATATATATATATAAAACATACATAAAAATTACACATTACCATAGGGCAAGCCAGTAAGTAACCTGGACAAAAAATTTTTTCAACACACAGGTACTTATCTTAACGGATAAAAAAATCTATCCTCCCAGACGTCCGTATACACCATAGAGGCTTTGATGGAAGGCAGACTGGTGACTTGAAGTGCTCGTACTCCTTCAACTACCATAGGTGGCAGTCCAAAATACTCGGTTCCAGGACATAGATGCCTTGAAAGTATGTTTTCTCAACCGACAGCTTCATACGGCATTCATGGCAGCCGACACCTTTCTGCAAAATTCGCCCGTTGGCAGGACAATCATCAGTCACGCGCAGATTAGCTGGGATTTATGCAAATTTGTCGCACCGGCAAAAAAGTTTGTAGAATAAATTGAAAATTTCTCCTTTCTTACATGTTCCACTTTGATAATAGTTGTATACAAGTTCATGACCATTCGTAATCCCCATCACTGGACACCATCTCTGTTGAGGCTTGTTTTAGTATTTATGGAATGTTATTGATAATGAGCATCGTGCAATAAATGTTGTAGCAAATGTCGTATGGGTGGTGCCAGAACTTGAATTATAAAAATGACTTCACAACATCGTGATGGTTTTGGGTCCACATAGATTACGTAGTTTAATTGACGAAATAGGCAAACATGTTCATGGTCAAACATTCAATACATGAGTAATTTGAAGCTCCTACTGTCCTTCATAGAACATCACATATCTGGAATATTTACTACGCAGTGCCATCACGGTTATCACTGAAGTATCGGAAACCAGACATGGAGTTAATATATAATCAAATTGCGATTGCAATACTTCTCTGAACAAATATTTCCTCGAACTCAATCCTTCTGTTCGGAATCTTTATATAATATCAATGGCGATCTTCGTGCAATATACAGCCACGTAGAAGAGTAGATAATCTTCAAAATTAAGGAGCAACAGCTTCCGCGTCCTTCTTGCACGAAAATCCACAAACGAAAGGCACCGTCTAACGGTTTGCATAAATTATGTTAAGCACCAAAATCACGTCATCATATACAAGTGACGTCAGACTAATATCGCGTTCATTTAACATTTATATGAGTGCAAAATACATCATGCTGGCCACGAATAGAACTGTTAGCGCGTAGATTAACTGATAACAGAACTAAACATGGTCAACATGTAAAATACATGATAAATCATCTTTAACACTGCTTCACCACTGTGCACATGTGGCTTAAACACACAAACTGCTGAGCGTGTTCTACAGGATTGTCCTCTGTATGACCAGTTAAGAAAGATATACTGGCCCAATGACTCAACACTAAATTCAAAGATATATGGAGCTAAAGAGGAACTTCAAACAACAGTCGAATTCATCATGAGAACTCGTCTGACGGCGTAAACATCAAAGATGCGACCGCAAGAAGAAGAAGAAGAAGCTACGAAACAATATCATTTATAAGTTTTTTTGAGTACAAAATAAATATGTACAAAGAATATAAAAGTAATTAATAGTAACTGGATATATCGGGTGGCGCATGTTTATAATTTCGCTTCCCTTGATGGTAGAGCATAGCCGCGCCACTGGTTTCACACTTGTGTTCGTGTCATACCATTTCCCTGGTCCATATTGTTGTGGGGTTTTTGTGACTTCACATTTGTACAGCATGTAGGCTAATTACACCCTCATTGACTCTTGGAGTCATCCACACACTTCCAGGGATTCCCCCTGTGGTGAAACGTGTTGAGAACTGATAAGGGTGGTTCACTTGTTTGACAATTATTCAAATTGAGGGTCAATATTTAGGTTGTCTCATCGGTTAGCAGAATGTCCAACAACCCTTCTGGTTCCTTACGAACTTCATTATAAATATTGTAGATGAATAACTTCTTTTTCAGAGGGTTCATCGTGCATGAATAACAATCAACAACGTAATATGTCGAACCAACCTTAACGTAATTAATGTGGGTAAGTCCTCGGGTTTGAGTCCAACGAACATCCATTTTATTTTGACAAAACATGTGAAGACATTATAAGTAGTCCAATTATACATAAGAACACATCTGCATTTTTGATTCAATTGGAATCTATTTTTACCGTCAGTGTTCCAGTTAATTAGTTGTCATCAGAACATTATGGGCTGTATACATGCGTGGCTAACTATGTAGACCACCAGAAATGAGACCCAATATTTTGACGAATATAGCTCATTCATGAGCGAACAATCCTTCTATAAGATGGTTATTCATAAACCATTCATTCCATCAATTCATTATCATAACATGGACTGACCCTATGTTCGTATCTCAATATAAGTTCGGCAATATGAAGCCTAACACTGGAAGGAAATAAAACGCGTCTTCATGGCTTGACGGTCAAGATAAAAATGGTAAATTACATTCGTCACCAAGCGTGACCATATCAACGCTCACACGTCACAATCGGACCGTGCGACTTGTGTTCACTAAACCATGAAGTATAAAATCCTTCTATATTCAAAATCTCTCCAACATTAAAATGCGCACTGCCAACTATAACAGACGACATAGTTAACATGTCGTAACAATTCCCTACCTGACGGGCAAAAAAAATCTATTAGATAGATTTTTTTGAAATATCTTAATCAATCATCTCAAAAATTTAACAAAAACCCGACATATGGCCTACGATGTTCTGTCTAGAACAGTGTCGTGGTCATGTCGATATAATATCAGTCATTTAGTATATGAATTATTATATTAACCCAAAAGAAATGTCAATCGTCATTAAATAATTATATAATTAACTCAAAGTCTGTCTTGACTAAATAATAATGTGTTGTGTAATGAAAATTATCCGAACTAATTAAAATAAACTAATTAATCATTGTATCTGCATAGGGTATCAATCTAATTAAATTTTAATTAACTAAACTAAATTATAGTGTCATAGTAAAAAAAAAATGAAAAGTAAAGACAAGTAAAGAAAAGAAAAGGATAAAGTAAATTTTAATTAGTGAGGTGTGTCTAAAATTAAATATGTGTGTAGATTAACTACTAACTAATTAACTTAATTAACTAACAAAATAATAATAGTACATAATATATTATGTAAACATATTTGCTAAATTTATATAACAGTTATCACATTCATAAATACATCTAATTAGATTATTCAATTGTGTGAGATTATTTTGTTTTCATATTTTCTTTCTTTCATGTATTTCATCTCTTTTCTTACATTTTATCTTTATTTTCTTAATTAACTCAATAAATATGTAACTTAATAATGTTGAATATGAAGATCCAACCGTCGTTATGTCCCTATGTAAATTTACGATGATTTTCATTGGAGGAGAACGTTAATACTTTTCATCTGTGTTCCCTGTATGAACGAATTTAAACTTTTACAGCCTTGAATTAGTCATTTCGATTCCTTTTGCAAAACGATTTTGTCCAACATTGATTGAATTATTCTTCCCGTCTGTATTGTAACGAGTTGGAGGACGAATGGACACAAACCAAAGTCCAAACGTTGATAACGAAATCTCGAAATATGTCTCTCGGGCCATAGTCAATTTCGTTTGAAGAATGTATATACAAGTTACTTTAATGCACGTTATTCGATGTGTCATTAGTATGCATGTAGTTCACCACAATTTTATCATTGAAGTACGCAATCATTAGAAAAGTACGTATTGTTCAATATTCCTTCTTGAATTTGTGAACTATCATTACCCTTTAATTGATTCAGCAGGATGCCTGGAAAGTACATCAGCTATAACGTTTTCAGTTCCTGATATGGATTCAATGACGAAGTCGAAGGGCTGCAGTAGAATTGAAAATCTGGCAAGTTTGGGGCTTTTATGATTAGAGCGACGTAATGAAGCCACCGCCTTTTGATCTGTCTGGATCATAAAGGGTGCGCCCAACAAAAACTTTTCAAGTTTAGTGATTGCCCAAACCACAGCCAAAAGCTCCTTATAGACAGTCGAATATTTTGTTTCAGGAACCTTGAGTTACGTGATATATAAAGGGTTGGGTGCAGTATTCCGTCATGACATTGAAGCAAACTCGCTCCAAGTTTGTAATTACTTTCATCTGTACGGAGTATAAACTTTTTAGAAGCATCTGGTAACAGTAAAATAGGTGGATTTGAAAAAATTGTCAAGATACTGCGAAAAGTTTTGTCGCGTTCGTCAGTCCATGTTACCTTCAACGGCATATCTTTTTTTAACAGTGACGATAAAACAGCCGTAATGGACGATAAATTAGGTACAAACCTACTATAATATTGTACAAGACCTAACAAACTCCTAACTTTCTTCTTCTTTGAGGAACTGATAAATTTAAAATTTTAGATACATTACTGGGAACTGTTTGAATACGTCCAGCCCCAACAATGTGTCCAAGAAACGTGATCTCCTGGAACGCCACTTGTATTTTCGTAGGGTTAGCGGTTAAATGGTTTTCTCTTAATGTTTCCAAAACAGACCGAAGTCCAGAAAAATTTTCCTCAAATGACGAACTAAATAAACATATGTCGTCAATGTATGTAATAACGTCTTGTCTACGTGATAAAATTTTTCGCATCATGCGAATAAAGGTAGCCGGAGCGTTCATAAGCCCAAAAGGCATCACATTCAACTGGTAAAGACCTTGTGGAGTGGAAAACGCCGTGTAATATTTGGCTTTTTCGGTCAATGGAATCTGCCAATAACCTTTTGTTAAGTCTATCTTTGTGAAAAATGTTGCAGGAGATAGACGAGGGAGTAAGTCATCAAGAATAGGATGCGGTTCGCTGTCAGCTACAGTCTGAGCATTTAATTTCCTATAGTCGACGCATAGACGAATGTTGTTGTCCTTCTTCCTTAAGACAATAAACGATATACGAAACTTATGCTGCTTTGGCTGAGCATAGTTAGAATAATCAACCACGTTACTGTTTAACTTAGGCATGGTAAAATTACCAAAAGACAGGAAAACGTGTGTACAAAAGAGAGATGTCACCACAATGTTTCACAGGAAAAGTTACTAAATCAATCTATATTAGGATAGATGAATATGAAAGACAAGAATTGATGACTGACCATGCTGAGTCATCAAGGATGTGAGATGATAACAATAAGTATCAACTGGCTAATGTCTGCGCGAAGCAGAATCAGGTACCAATTGTAACTTAAGAGAATGGTGTTGAAAGTAAACACCATTGTCACGCTCCATAATTAAATGAGCATCTCTATTGGTTTTAAATATTACCAAAGCTTCACCATACATGCTATTGGTATGTGGTAACAGACGCACAAACTTAACGTCTGCTGTATACTGAAAAAAATCACCAAGTGCCTGCCAGGTAGTTTCCTGTGGCAGATTTCGCAGTAACACCGTCCGAGAATATGCACTTTTCCCAATATATGTAGTATCATTGTCACAAAATTGTGAACAATGACGATATGTATTCCTTGTCATATAAAAAGAATTAAATTTCCCCTTTACCATAGACATTGTATTTTTATTGGATGATGTATCATCCTGACTGAACTTAGGATGATACCTATCATTACCAAAGGTAGTAGGTTTCATATATGTCGTAGACATCTCTTGGCTGGGCAAAGCAAAAACGTTGCCGTCAGACTTATTTGTCTTAACTTTCTTATCCAGGTTGCTCCTAACCCCAACATTATTTTTCAACAAATTACTCTTCTTCGTAACGTCCTTGTCAATGTTGCCAACGACAACAGTTTTCTTAGGATCAGTTGTAATCTGATCCTGTCGCCAACATTTATTTTCTGAATTGGCAGTATTCTTCTGACGAGGAAAAGTATATCTCCCTTGGAATGATATTTTTATTTTGTTGGGTTGTGCTGAGCTGGTCATAGCACATGGAGCATCTTTAGTATGTCGTACATATGATCTATCATCCTCATCAGTTTCTGGCATAGTACTCAGACTGAAATTGGAAACTGCTGTGCCACATGTATTCAACTTATTGGCACGTAATTGAGCCATAGCAACGATGGCGTTAGCATTACCATACACTTGCAAATTCTTCCTTTCCCATTCATTAATTTCTTCTGGGGTGCAATCCTTACTGCCGTGGATGCGTCCCACCGTAAGATCAGCTGCTGGATTCTGCAACATGCACACCTTGACATTACCTGTAAAAAATGGTGTGTTAACATATACTATTGCAGTGGGGTAGTACTCAATAGTACCCCCGAAAGTCATGCACCTGACATATTCATTTGTAGCACAACTCGGGTGGACTAGTGACTGCCCGACTCCGATGGTGGTGGATCCCGAATCTCTCAAAACTGAGATCACTGAACCATTTACTATCCCTCTGTTAAATATCAGAGAGCCTGGTCCATCGTTAGCTGCAAGACCAACTTCTGGCCAAATGTGTCCGCAATTCAATACTTTTTCTTTTGCTGTCTGAAAAACAAGATTACAGTCTAGGCAACTATTTGCCACGTTATAGTTAACAGCATAACATGTGGACGATGATTGTATTTGTTTATCATCATGTGGAACCCCTGAGGTCGTACTAGTAATAAGTGCCGCCCCTGTATTGAGATCATAATGTGACGGTCTACGTGACTGAGACCGACGACTGGAATAGTTGTGAGGATTATTTCGTTGTCCCCCGTGATGGCTGTTGTATCTGGGTCTAGAGCCTTGATTATTGCTATTCCATCTGTTACTATTATTCTTCGTATTAGAGTCATATGGTCTATTCAGATTTGAATTATGTTGACCTTTGTTGAACCTGAAATGAGGTGACTGGTTTCTATATTGCTGTCTACCTCTGTTGAAATTGTCATTATTGTTATAATGATTACGCCACTGATTATAATTATCATTATAACTTCCCCTGTAATGATTTCTATCTAGGCTGTGTGTTCTTGATTTGTCATAACCATGATATGACATATTGGAAGCCACAGGTAAAGGTTCTCTTATTTGTGAGTTAGATATGCTCCCATTAGGATGTGCGAAACAATAATTTATTGCCATTTCTTCTAAGGCAGCAATGGTAGATGGTTTTCGTTCTTGTAAAAAAGAAAAGAACGGTGGACTCACAGAGGATAGAACTTTATCCCTTAGTAACAAATCAAGTAATTTATCATAAGATTTGTTAACACCTGCAAGTTCCACCTATCTATTAAAGGTGTTGCGTATATTCGCAATAAAACCTGTGAAGTCTTTATTGGACTCTGGTAGAAGCGTTTTAAACCTAAGTCTACAGCCCTCTTCATTTAAATGAAACTGTCTCAATAATAAAGCCTTTATTGCATCATAATTACCTGCTATTGTAGGATCAACATTCTCAGTTGCATTTAAGGGCTCACCATCTAAAAATTCGTTAAGTTTTAGTGCCCATGCAGTTTTTTCCAAGTTATTACTCTTACATACTTGTTCAAAACGTGCTAGATACGATGCCAAATCGTCGAAATTAAGCTTAAAATGAGGTACAGTAGAACTCCATTTATCCGAACCCCATGGGACCGAGCATCGTTCGGATAATCAAATGTTCGGATAATTGGATTACATAATGTCTCGAGTACATGTACACATATTTCTAAAAATAATTAACCATCACAAGGAAAATACACTATAAAACATATTTACTTGTACTGTAATAATAATACCCATACTGTATTAGATCACTGTATCACCAAACTCTTTTATTACACTGCAGTGCATGTACTACTTGTATTAATTATTTTTGTTAAGAAAGAGAAATGTTTTCAAAATAACATTACAAACGATTCAAAACCAGGCGCAACTTACGTACTTGCACAGATGTAGCCCACTATTTAAAATAATGAGGAATCCTCTTTTGCACCAAAATGGATAGTCTCCTTTTGGCTGCTAAGTCCCGCATTCTCTTCAACAGCAGAAGCTGTGTAGGACAGCTGTCATCTTCTTGCTCGTACCAAGCCATCGCTGTTTCTAGTGCTATAAAGGCCTCTTCAGGACTTGGTCGACGTTTTGGTTTTTCTTCATAATCTACAAGTACATCATGTACTTCTGAGGAGTCTTCATCATCGGTCACTACATGTATTTGGTTTTCTTCTTGCACAAAAGACAAAATTTCTTCGTCATTCAAAAACTGAAAACCAGAATCATTATCATCTTCTAGCCACATGTGTGCATAATCTTTGTCACAGTCCGAAAATCCGGGCATTGCTTGAAACAGTTCCACAACTTCATTTATACAATCATCATTTGTGTCCACTGCAGTAGTTTCATTTCCTCCTTTTTTCCCAAGCAATCTACTCCAAGCCTTGTTGAGATTATCTTGTGACAGGGTGGTCCAAGCATCAGCTAACATATAGCAGCAGTCTTTGAGATTAAGCTTTTTGGAAAACGCCACCATACTTTCTTCATCTTCACCAACAATAAACGACGCAGGACTTCCTTCTTGTACATCTTTTTAAGCTTTGCTATAACACCCTGATCCATTGGTTGAATCAGTGCTGTTACATTGGGAGGCAGAAAAATTACTTTAAAATTTGCATCAACTGCATTCAATGTATCCGTCTCTGGATGAGATGGTGCATTGTCCAGTAGAAGAATTACTTTTCCAGTTTTCTTTTCTTGTTCTCTCAACCTCTTCACATTTGGGATGAACTGATTTGTATACCAATCAAGAAATATTTCACTATTCATCCAAGCACTCTTCTGTGCTTTGTAACACAATGGGAGACATGTCACATTCTTTAAACAACGTGGTTTTTTGGCTTTGCCGATCATTAGCACCGGTAAACGATGACTTCCACTGGCATTCACGGCTACCAAAATTGTTACTCTCTCTTTGCACTTTTTAAACCCAGGGGCAGCTGCTTCGCGCTGAGATGCAAGTGATTTTTGAGGCAATGATTTCCAGTATAAGCCAGTCTCATCGGCATTATACACATCATCGAGTGAATAACCTTCTTCCAAAAAAAGCCAAGAATGTTTCTTTAAAATTTTTAGCGGCAGTTGCATCGCTAGATAAAGATTCCCCTTGAATCTCCAATTCTCGTATGCCATGACGAGATTTAAAGTTTCTTAACCATCCCTGGCTAGCCTTAAAGTCAGGAGGACCGTCAAAGTTGATTGTTGAACTGAAGTGCCTTTTCACACAACAGAGAACCAGAGATAGGTTCCCCTTTGCTTCTTCTTTGCACAAACCATATGTACAAAGCCTCTTCCAATTTCACATCTTTCGCATTTCTCATGGTTTTACGTTTCTTCGACCCATTTTCACTATCAAATTTCGATGCAAAACTCATAATTTTATCCTTGTTACTTTTGATGTCAGAGACGGTAACTTTCCCAACATTGAAAATCTTCGCAAGTGAAGACACAGTTTCACCTTGTCCTAGTCTCTTGATAATTTCTGTTTTCGTTTCAATTGACAAAACATTGCGGTTCCTTTTATATGCTTTAGGCCTACTGGAAGATGCCATATCGCACAGAGAAATACTTGTACACCAAAATTATTCTGCTATAGTAGCAGACACAATTATTTTAAGTTGAACTGTCTGTTTAGCCAGTGTTCTACCTAGAACGCACACGTACACTGGATTGGTAAACCAGATATTAACTGACTTTATGATCTAACTGACTTCCTGTACGTAAGCGACCGACCATTAGCCATCCCATTCTCTACAAACTGTTCGCACACATTTGAAGTTTGCCGCATCAAAAGATTCAGAATTTTAGTCTAACGTGACTGTGGCATCTGATTTTTTTTTTTTTTCTGGAAAAAGTGTTCGGATAATTGGATGTTCGGATAATTGGGGTTCGGATAAATGGAGTTCTACTGTAGTTTAAAGTTATAATAACTTTTGTTTTGGTTGGATGAAGGTACATTCTAAGAATTATCACCATGGCTAGTAGAAGCATTTTGTGCCTGTAATTTATCTTTTTCCAACTTGATGAGTGCCAATTCTTTTTCTTGTTTCCTTTTATTTTCCTCTATTTCTCTTATTCTGTTTTCTTTTTCAATCTCTTCCCTTTCTTGTTTTGCTATTCTTCTTGCTTCCTTGGCTTCAAGTTCTTCTTGTTCTCTTTTAGCAATTGCTTTTTGTTTTTCTAATTTGGCCTCACGTTCTTCTTTTTCCTGCTTTGCAATAGTCTTCTGTTCTTCTAATTCTGCCTTGTATGTCGCATGTTATTTTTCCGCATATTCACGATGTTCTAGTCCTTTTTGGCCAAAATCTTTACCCGCTTTAACAAATTGATCAAAAGTAGCCATATTAATTCAGTAATATGCTTAGTCAGTCAAATATCTAATTATATGTATGTGCAACAGAAGATAATTACTCAATATACCCAACTATAATATTATCTTATTATTAATTGTAAGTTCAACAACTATTTTTACTCAATATTTTATATCATTATCACTTACTAATAATAACACAACAGTTAGTTATGAAATTTATTTATTTATGATGCTGAATTTATTTCATGCATCTAATATCTTCACTTATTGTTTATGGGTATTCTCCATCCATAAATATTAATCAATTATATATTTCTAATAATAATAATATATTGTCCCACTTTATTTAGTATATCACTTATTCATAGTGTGATTAATAAACAATTATCAAATAAAAGTTTCCCTTCTTCAATATTTTATCATACTATTATGACCTCATGCCCTAGTCATAATGTAGAACTAATAGTGAATTAGACCACTAGTGCAACTGATGACATCATCAAAGTCATCAAGTGATTTAATCAAAATTAATGAAATTGTTATATCATCTTATTTCATAATCAATTTATACTATTATTATACCATTAATATATAAAATGAATAACAATAAGACGAACAATAAACTAAGCTGTACGAAACAGTAGCACATCACAAAGTGACAATTTCATACATAAAATAAATCTACAAACCGAGCAGAAAAATCGGAAGTACTCAAATAAGGTCAATGTTGAACAAAGTCTAGATTAAACATGTACACTAAAAATGGTGACGTAACAATGGACTCATTTAACTGACAAATATGTTATTATATGAACTAAAAGATAGTTAGATCAAGATGGACGAGATAGATTACGAACATACGACTAGAACTGAATAAAAATGAAACTTAGTACATCAAAATACAACAGTTATTTACAGAACTTCACAGCTAACACTTAATGTCAAATAATTTCAAATGCAAACGAAAGTAGCCATCGGTAAATCTTCAATGGGTTTCTTTGCAAAATGAAAATATTTAACTACCCTACGGAACGGATTTAAATCGATCGACCTCCCACTAATATGAACTTTACAATATGGATACATATGGAAAAAAAACATTCAACAGTTAACAAATGACTTCCCAAAGACATGTCAATGACTTAGCAACATGGACTTAACATGCGTACGGCATAAACAAGTACTTAGCTTTTGGAATCGCAATAAGTTTTGACAGTGCCTGCTTCGCCAACGAACTAAAGAGATCGTATGTCATGATGATGACTGTATAAATTAGTTTCCTCCGTTGATTGAAGCATTTTGGAATCTTTTCTTCAAGGTCGCTGACTTGTGGCTGCCATTCATTACGATCATACTGTTGCTACGGGCGTGACGTCACATGTGCCGACGTAAAAAAATGTTAATTTAGCTGGAAGGGAGATTTTGCAAACCCGGTATTTTCTTGACAATTAGATCCTTATTGTGAATTAAAAATCCACAACCACATCTGGCCACCAGTTGATAAGGGTGGTTCCCTTGTTTGACAATTATTCAAATTGAGGGTCAATATTTAGGTTGTCTCATCGGTTAGCAGAATGTCCAACAACCCTTCTGGTTCCTTACGAACTTCATTATAAATATTGTAGATGAATAACTTCTTTTTAAGAGAGTTCATCGTGCATGAATAACAATCAACAACGTAATATGTCGAACCAACCTTAAAGTAATTAATGTGGGTAAGTCCTCGGGTTTGAGTCCAACGAACATCCATTTTATTGTGACAAAACATGTGAAGACATTATAAGTAATCCAATTATACATAAGAACACATCTGCATTTTTGATTCAATTGGAATCTATTGTTACCGTCAGTGTTCCAGTTAATTAGTTGTCATCAGAACATTATGGGCTGTATACATGCGTGGCTAACTATGTAGACCACCAGAAATGAGACGACATAGTTAACATGTCGTAACAATTCCCTACCCGACGGGGGAAAAAAATCTATTAGATAGATTTTTTGAAATATCTTAATCAATCATCTCAAAAATTTAACAAAAACCCGACATACGGCCTACGATGTTCTATCTGTTAGGAGTATAAACTTTTTAAAAGCATCTGGTAACCGTAAAACAGGTGGATTTGAAAAAATTGTCAAGATACTGCGAAAAGTTTTGTCGCATTCGTCAGTCCATGTTACCTTCAACGGCATGTCTTTTTTTTAACAATATCTTGTTATTAATTGTAAGTTCAACACTATTTTTACTTTATAATTTATATCATTATCAATTACTCATAATAACACAACAGTTAGTTATGAAATTTATTTATTTATGATGCTGAATTTATTATGTAGGCTAATTACACCCTTATTGACTCTTGGAGTCATCCACACACTTCCAGGGATTCCCCCTGTGGTGAAACGTGTGGAGAACGCAGCATTGCACGCTAAGCTTGGAGAAGTCACGAGCCCCAGACGTAATTCTTTGGTTTTGACTTGGTTGACTGCATGCAGGAGGATCTCACTATAGATTCAATGATAGACAGGGGTAGCTGAGAAGTGGCTGTGTAGGATGTGATTACTCCTTGGGAGAGCCCAGAATCAGAGCACAGTATTTTAGTTCTGCATAATTAGACAGCCCCCATGGATGTCGAAGAATGCGCAGCATGCCACGCGCTACTTACTCCTAGCTTGGGATCAGATGTGACGATCCTTTAAATACAAGCCAAGCTGGGGAAACTGGAGCTCATGACTTCAACTAGGCACAATTCGGAATGGCAGAAAAACCGCAGGAAAAGCCTAGATCTAGAGTGTATATAACACCAAGGAGTCTTCAATTTGGTATTGGCGGCAAACGAGCGAGAAGCTCAGCAGCACTAGTTAAACAAGAAGAAGAACTGATGTCCGACCATACTTAGTTTGTCCACTTTTTTTTTCACCCCGATAACACTCGGGCGTTTCCACAGTGGCGTCTTAAACTATAATCCTTAGATATATTAATGATATTCATCTTATTTTTCCCTTTATGACCCTTACGGAGCATGGAACCACAGATACCGCATGTACCCTTGCAGTAAACCTGCACCAAGCAGTCGCATACTCTTGTAGGGGCGGTTTCTGTGGGATTTTCTTTTACATGATAAGGTTACCAGCCCATGTCCAGTCTTATATTATTCGCCAGGGACCGAAGACGCAGCAAAGAGATGAATGCAGTCAGCGACTCATAGCTTGACTGCTTGCGTCAGGGTCAGCAAACCAGAGCTGACCAAGACCCTGCTCCACCTCCAAGTGGTGGTCCTGGAAACAGGCTGCATCACTGCAGTCTGGCCGAGAGAGTAGGGATCGAAGAGGGAAGGCAAACCCGGTCCCAAAAAATGCCGTGCGGAAGTCGGATGTGTCGGGCCGACAGGCGCTAATATCGCAGTTTCGCTGTAAACTGCGACACAACGCAACCAACGTCATTTTCAGGACGATCGAGGAAGAAGAAGAAGAAGAAGGATTCTAAATCAAATTACAGCATTTAACCCTCCCTCAAGTGCATCTTTTTCACGTTCGAGTCTTGACATCATGGGATAACCAGCAGCGAGGTGTACGGTGTTCAATGCTGAAATAATAGCACAAAATGGAAGAAGAAGACGCACCAGCGTCTTGTGTTATCATCTCTTTTGTTGCGTCTTCGGTCTCTGATTTAGGATCCGACACTAGGCTTCTCATTTATCTTCCTCATCCTCATCATCATCATAATCGTCATTTTCGTGAGTGCTTCTTACGGAGAATGGATCCACAAATGCAGCCAGTTCCCTTTGTAGGAAGCCTACACCAAGTCTTCACTTGCTCTTGCAGTAGGGGTTTCTGTGACGATGTGTTTTACATGATGAGGTTGCCAGCCATACGCACGTCATATTAGTCGCCTTGTACGACATACCTGAGTGTGCAGGAGTCATAATCTTTCTTTGTCTTTTCAGATAACCCCGGGGGGTCAAACATCCGATTGGCAGAGTGGTTAGAGCCTTGGTCTCTCGCGGCAAAGGTGCCGTGTTCTATTCACAGTATCGACACGCTTCAGTCTACCCGGCTGTAAATAGGTACACGACTTTGCACTTGAGTTAAGGAAGGAAAATACAGCGAGGAAGGGAATTGGTCACACCACCTCTCGAAGCTGGACCTGGTATAGTGAAGTCTCGAATACTCGACTCCCCTATTGCAGTATCTGCTTTGATTACCTTGACCTTTTGTACCGTGGTATACGGGAGCCTACTGAGTTATGTTTCCGTCAAAATCTAGTTCTATCACAGCTGAATTCAGGATTTCTGCAGAAATTAAATAATAATATCAATAAATAGAAAGTAAAGTTTACGAGTGAAACATGAGACACGCTTTTAACATTCTCAGGACAAAATAAAGACACCGACGGGAACCACTAGGGCAAGTCTGAAGAGTGTCCTCATTGTATTGGAAACTGGGATTGTTTGCTTACGACACTGAAGAATTCTCAAGTTTTATGTACATCTTCGATACGAGCTTTATCTGAAGGTTGAAGTATCTTCACACCTCTGGAGCAAAAATGCGTTTTCCTTGAGATCAATCTCGTTTGATTGTTTGTGCCTGGGGAATGACTTCATTAGCAGAGTCACTGTTCGAATGAGAACAGGTATGTGATAGATCTGACTACCGTAAATCTGTGAACTTCTCATTTATGTTGGGATGCATCAGTGCTACATATAGGTGTACTAAGCCCTGGCATCATTTCTTTTGTAAAAGGTCAAGTTAGTACCTTATCAGATACTGCCGTGGGTGAGTGAAGTGTTAGAGACTTCACCATTATAGGTTCAACTTTATGAGATGGGGTGATCAGTTGCCTTCCTCGCTGCATTTGTCTTCCTAAATCAAGAGCAGAATCAGGTACCCATTTACAGCTGGGTAGACTAGGGTGTGACGCTACAAGGTTTCGATCCCGGAACCTGATAATTTCAAGGCAACAGGAAAGGGCTAGTCCTGTCGCATGACTCTGAAACGGGATGAACAAAAACAACAACAAAAAACAAACGTTACAAACTTTCATGAATGTGTGCGTGGGTGAAATAAAGGACTGAAGTGGTCACCAATGTGTAAGTGACAAGTGTCAGTAGAACAAGAAGACGCTGGCGATGGATAGGACTCAACCTGAGGAAACCCGCTGATAGCATGAACGGGCAGTCCTTGTTCTTAAATCCCCAGGGTCTGAGAGGTAGAGGTTGACCGAAAAACACACGGGCAAAATTAATGGCGGCAGATATATAAGGAGTGAGGAGCATGGGGAAAATCTTGAGCTGATGACATGTGACATGAGGTCTTGGCATGAGTTTGTTGAAGGCCTATGCTCCTTGGGCAGCTGAATGGTTATGATGATGAAGCCCTGGCTTCTTGTCAAACCTGAAAGTTTTTTGTTGTATTTGTTGCTGTAAGCCAGTTAGTCTTTGTTGTTGTTGTTTGCTGGTTGTGTCAAGTCAAATCTTCGATCGTTACATTTTTCTATGACCTCCTTCATTTTCTCCCCTGTGCCCTTCCTTTTGTTTTTTTTTCTCACCCGCTCATTATTATTTCCCTTTCATCGTTCGAGGTTATCTTATCCCATCTTGTCACATCTCTCACCTACACCTCTTCCCTGGTTATTTTCTACTTTGTTATCGAGACAGATAGCGAAAGAGTGGACCTGCTACATTGATTTTTTGCTCATCGCTAGCTCCAGACGGAGTAATAATCTACACTGAGCAACACTTCTATAGTTAACTCTGACTTTTTGTCTGGAAAGATACACGCTACCAGGTTGCCGCATGATAAGGTGCGAGCTCGCAAACATGACATGATAAAATAGACGGCAGATCTCACTGGGATGTAGAAAATGACCATCTTCATGAAGATTAAGATACGGAAAAAAGGACCCCTGCCGATATCAGAAGTCAATTAAGTAGTCTTACAAAGCTGTATGTTATAAGCGAAATTTTCGCCCACACACCCATATTGCTTTGTTGAGGAGAGATCCCATCAGGAGCAGTCTATCTTAGCATCTCTAATGCCAAGCAAATTGCAAATAAGTGTCTGATTTTTGTATTGGTCCACTCACTACACTAATGTAGAACATTAATACATGGCAATTGTTTAATCAACCCATCTCGCTACCTACAGACACTTTTTTGTCTGGTCATAAGCTGTTACATAATCTACTACGCAAACAACTTCACGCTACATAAATAATAGTCAATGTTGCTTCAAAAATAGATCAACCGGTCAGGTTCTATTAGGGAGGAACAAGATAAGATAAGACAACCTTGGTAGATGAGAGCGAAAAAATGAAATACGGAGCGAGTGAGAAATAAGGAAAAGAAAGGCACAGGAGAAAGTCAAAGGAGGTCACAGGAAAATGTAACAGTCGAAGATTTGACTTGTCACTAGCATGCGACTGCTTGGTGCAGTTGTCCTACAAGGGGGACGAGCTGCAGTGGGCGATTCATGTTCCGTAAAGTAGAGCGAAGGAAAATTAATGAATGAATGTCTGTGGAGATAACAGTGGTACAGAGAAGTTCGGTGGAGGTTGAAGTGAAATAAATACATTTTTGAGCCCCAACATATTACCCTCTGTGTACTGTCCTATTGCAGTAAAGAAAATGCTTTTCTCTTGCTGGTTTAAGTGTTACCTGTGTACTCAGCCAGGCAGAGAATCCTATGCACTCTTTAGAGTTTCACGACAGTGTAGCGACTCTATTTAGTGTCACCCGTAACGATACTCTCAACCGCATTCGGGGCAACAATGGAGTCACTGTTGTCACTACAAGCTAGGGTCCATCAAAACGCTAATTTTTGGAACCTGAGACAGATGGAAGCATAATGAAACGACCACACACTTTTATTTAGCTCCGGTGAATTTCGCTTTTACCGAAACTATCCAGTAGCCGTGTTGTCAATACGTGTTACTTGATCAGACTCTGTTGAGGCCTCAGTAGACTGAAATACCATCTAGTCAACAAGCTTATGATAGAGGAACTAACGATAGAGGAACTAACGATAGAGGAACTAACGATAGAGGAACTAACGATCAGCTGAATATCTGCTGTAAAAGTGCCCAACATATTGAAGAAGAGAGAAAGCACATTTGGTCGCCGCCAGTACCATTTATGGGGATACCAACAACTTTAGGTTGGTCACTTCTTTCTTTAAACATATTCAAGTTGAAGTCTCAAAGTGTATGAAGAAGCAGAAGAAGAAGAAGACGAGTAAGAATAAGCGGAAGAAGAAGAGGAAGAAGAAGAAACAGAGGCAGAAGAAGAAGAAGAAGAAGAAGAAGAAGAAGAAGAAGAAGAAGAAGAAGAAGAAGAAGAAGAAAGTGGAGGAGGAGGAGAAGAAGAAGAAGAAGAAATAGAAGGAGAAGAAGAAGAAGAAGAAGAAGAAGAAGAAGAAGAAGAAGAAGAAGAAGAAGAAAGAGGAGAAGAAGAAGAAGAAGAAGAAGAAGAAGAAGAAGAAGAAGAAGAAGAAGAAGAAGAAGAAGAAGAAGAAGAAGAAGAAGAAGAAGAAGAAAGAGGAGAAGAAAGAGGAGAAGAAGAAGAAGAAGAAGAAGAAGAAGAAGAAGAAGAAGAAGAAGAAGAAGAAGAAGAAGAAGAAGAAGAAGAAAGAGGAGAAGTAGAAGAAGAAGAAGAAGAAGAAGAAGAAGAAGAAGAAGAAGAAGAAGAAGAAGAAGAAGAAGAAGAAGAAGAAGAAGAAGAAGAAGAAGAAGAAGAAGAAGAAGAAGAAGAAGAAAGAAGAAGAAGAAGAAGAAGAAGAAGAAGAAGAAGAAGAAGAAGAAGAAGAAGAAGAAGAAGAAGAAGAAGAAGAAGAAGAAGAAGAAGAAGAAGAAGAAGAAGAAGAGAAGAAAGAGGAGAAGAAGAAGAAGAAGAAGAAGAAGAAGAAGAAGAAGAAGAAGAAGAAGAAGAAGAAGAAGAAGAAGAAGAAGAAGAAGAAGAAGAGAAGAAGAAGAAGAAGAAGAAGAAGAAGAAGAAGAAGAAGAAGAAGAAGAAGAAGAAGAAGAAGAAGAAGAAGAAGAAGAAGAAGAAGAAGAAGAAGAAGAAGAAGAAGAAGAAGAAGAAGAAGAAAGAAGAAGAAGAAGCA
Organism: Oreohelix idahoensis; assembly: GCA_024509875.1. Classification (NCBI taxonomy): domain Eukaryota; kingdom Metazoa; phylum Mollusca; class Gastropoda; order Stylommatophora; family Oreohelicidae; genus Oreohelix; species Oreohelix idahoensis. The sequence goes on along the minus strand of JAMPIV010021035.1, from coordinate 90,223 downwards.
GAAGCGGAAGAAAAAGAAGAAGAGAAAGAAGAAGAAGAAGAAGAAAGAAGAAGAAGAAGAAAGAGGAGAAGAAAGAGGAGAAGAAGAAGAAGAAGAAGAAGAAGAAGAAGAAGAAGAAGAAGAAGAAGAAGAAGAAGAAGAAGAAGAAGAAGAAAAAAAAAGAAGAAGAAGAAGAAGAAGAAGAAGAAGAAGAAGAAGAAGAAGAAGAAGAAGAAGAAGAAGAAGAAGAAGAAGAAGAAAAAAGAAGAAGAAGCAGAAGCGGAAGAAAAAGAAGAAGAGAAAGAAGAAGAAGAATCCGTCTTAGATGCCTGGCTATTTTACTCGATACAACTGTTGACCTTGGCTTCCCTCACAATGTGAGCAGGAGGTTAAAGGTGAAACCAGAATACTAGAAATAAATACTTCGGCTGGTTTCATTTCTATTCATAAAATAAAACAATACACCACACGATCTTTTATGTTTCAACATGCGCCCTAATATAACCAACGGATCTTGTGTCTGGATTTAAAAAAAAATTTTCATGTTTCAATTCAATTTAAAGCTTTGTGTAGTTGACTATGGTCTCTGATGAAACAAAGAAAGAATAAGCCAACTGATGCCCCAGGCGATTAATGTGAACTTGTGCACGAGATCGGAAACCTCATGTTTAAAAAAAAAGGACCGGAAAACTAAGTGAGGGAAAAGTATAAAATAAAAACAAAACAAAACACACACAAAATTATTCCATAAAATAAAACATAAATGAAAATAAAAATAGTAACATTCTGGCAGTCTGTTCTTAACATTCTCTACTACTTCCTGTGCTATTCTTGCTTGTTTACTAAATGTCCATGACTCACTTCCGTACGTGGGAGCCGCTCTGGTGTAGTGGTTACCAAACTGCGCTGGCGACCGAGTGACCCAGGATCAAACCCGGGCGAGAACATTTGAAGATTTTCGTCGACCGGGATTTGGACTGGATTAACTCGAGCCCTGGCGAAGACATTTGAAGAGGTGTCGTAGACCAGGGACTGGCGGCTTCTGAGCCGGCACAGCTCTAATGGGTACCTCCAGCGCCGGATTAAGGCCAACTGATGCCCTAAGCACAGCCCCCCCCCCAATGGTGCCCCCTCCCCGGCGCATCCATTGCCTAACTGGTAAGACTCAATAAATGATCAAGAGACGGAAAATTCCGTTTTCTTCCTGGCCAGACGCCACTGACATTCATGCAGAAAAACGTTGGTAAGACAGTCAAACATACAGAACTCTAGGTCTATGTCTGACACTTTCAGTCACTCACCATACCAGAAAAACGTTGGTAAGACAGGCAAACATACAGAACTCTAGGTCTATGTCTGACATTTCAGTAACTCACCATACCAGAAAAACGTTGGGAAGACAGGCAAACATACAGAACTCTAGGTCTATGTCTGACACTTTCAGTAACTCATCATACCAGAAAAACGTTGGTAAGACAGTCAAACATACAGAACTCTAGGCCTATGTCTGACACTTTCAGTCACTCACCATACCAGAAAAACGTTGGTAAGACAGGCAAACATACATAATTCTAGGTCTATGTCTGACACTTTCAGTCACTCACCATACCAGAAAAACGTTGGTAAGACAGGCAAACATACAGAACTCTAGGTCTATGTCTGGCACTTTCAGTCACTCACCATACCAGAAAAACGTTGGTAAGACAGGCAAACACACAGAACTCTAGGTCTATGTCTGATACTTTCAGTAATTCACCATACCAGAAAAACGTTGGTAAGACAGGCTAACACACTTAACTCTAGGTCTATGTCTGACACTTTCAGTCATTCACCATACCAGAAAAACGTTGGTAAGACAGGCAAACATACAGAACTCTAGGTCTATGTCTGACACTTTCAGTCACTCACCATACCAGAAAAACGTTGGTAAGACAGGCAAACATACAGAACTCTAGGTCTATGTCTGACACTTTCAGTAATTCACCATACCAGAAAAACGTTGGTAAGACAGGCAAACATACAGAACTCTAGGTCTATGTCTGATACTTTCAGTCACTCACCATACCAAAGAAAACCTTTTTTTTTTTCGGATTAAAGTCGACCACGGCAGATATTGAAAAGTACAAAAAAATTCGAGTAAAGGCGAATGTGGCCGTGAAAGAGATGAGAGTTAAGGGCATGATAGCTAGAGGGAAAATTCTGTGGTGCCCCCCTTCCCTTGGTGCTCTAAGTACGTGCTTATTTTGCTTAATGGTTAATCCAGCGCTGGGTACCTCCTAAATCGGCGAGTATCTGCCTGAATGGCGAGGGACACCTGTCTCTGTACATGAAAAAAAGGGATACGTAAAAATCAGTCTCAGGTTAGACATACCAACCTGAGATTTCACCTCGAGTAATAGCGGGCGTACTCAAAAAAACCTTCCGTACGTTAAGATTGTTTCTTTATAAAACTGAAGAATTTCATAATTTTTATTTTACTTTCACTGGCCAGGGGTTTGTTGCATTAATTAAACGAGAATCGTACAACGATATTTCTGTTTATAAGCAACGAACTGTACGAATTAGGTCGAACGGATTAGAAAATTAATATTAAAAAGTTATTTAATATAGAGATCATATCTAAAAGTATCTGAATAATCCGAATCAGTTGTTGTTTCTTGTGTTCGCTCTCAGCCATATCTCTGTCTTACAATGCTGGCCAGTAGTTTTGAGCGATAAGTAGGCCTACGTTGTTTCATCGTTTATAGCCAGGCTGCGATATCTGCACCTTTCGGCCTGACACATCCGATTTCAGCAGACACATTTTTACGGGTTTGCTTCCCTGCCACATCGCGGCTATATCTATGTTATACCTCATGTTCATACGATAGTACAGTGAGGTGGCTCCACCAGTGAGCGTGTGACAAGTATGACAAGGCTTGTAATATCCACACACTTCATGTTGTTCAAAAACAGGATCATCCGAATCAGCGAAATAAAATGAAGGAGAAGTGGAAGAAGAAGAAGATGTAAAATGAGAAATTAAAAAAACAAATTTAAACAGTTGCCATCTTTCTTCTGGTATAGTGATTTCTCTATTACGCTGCCATCAGTTCACACAGCGATTACTAACTCACAGTCAAATTGAGATTCGAACAGGATGAAAACCATGCTCATGGTAGTTCGGTAACATTGCCAGAAGTCGTTTCCTGCGACTTGTGAGATTCAAAGACACCGGAAGACCACAAAGGAGGGATAATGTCCACCGTGTTTCCGCGCCGAGGCAAGTTTTCAAGCTCTGGTGACTTGCAGACGTCTATGAAAGGTGACAGCCAGACCAGAAGGCACGAGATGGAACTGAGGGAGCTGGTGACCAACGGTGAAAAGTAGAAGGTAGGCATTGGAATCATACCGACGTCAGGAGCTGTGGTCTGCGCGTGGTATAAAAACGACGGTCTTGTGGTTGTCAGCGCTGTAATTATCCTGTCACGTCTGCAGTGCACGCGATGCATTGAAGCATATGGTGCTGTCCCAATACTAGGTACCAAGTTGGGACCAGGTGGTTTAGACAAGAGACAACAACTACCACCATCACTCGTTGTTTTCATCAGCATCATCAGCATCACATAAGAGCTCCGCGTGGTCGCTCTTCTGCGAATGTATATTATATTAAACATTTTTGTAAGTTTTGTTTTCGTATGATATATTTTATTTTATTTCTGTATTTGACTGTCTTTCACTCGTGTGTTACAGGAGCTTGAAAATGAAGCACCAAATAGTAATACTGTACTCCACCAGACATGTCGTAGTAGGCCATTAAGAAGAGTTGGTCAAGGGGGACAGCTAACCAATCCTGTAGACATCTTAATAAGCTACAAAAAGTTCAACAATTCAGCCATCCAGAACAGAGGAAGGTCGTCTGGTAAAGAGGCTTATGACGGGAATCTCCGGGGTAACGGGGGCGGGGGACCGAAAAACACACGGTGAAAAGAACGGGAAACAGAAATGAAAGAGATAAAGTTTGGTTTGGGGTTTGGTTTTTAAGGATCATCTTCATTGCACACGGACAACTCCATAAGTGCTTCGATCTCCTCCCTTAGATCACACAAGGAGGATCTCAGCGCAATGCACCAACTCCATAGCACCTGCGAAGATCTCAGTATGTGTATACAGGAATCACACATTCTATAAATTTTTTTTAATTTAAAAGTTAAGGAAGATATAAGGAAGACAGAGCTGAGGGCACGGGACAGCAAAACTTGGCATAAGTTTGTTGAAGGCCTATGCTCCTGAGGAATCTAAAAGGTAATAAGGTAAAAGGAACCCGTTACACGCCCACTGAGGCACATTTGGAATATGGTGTTAGGTTCATATTTTCTTGACCATCGGCACACTAGAGGTGGTGTGGTCAGCATCACGCCGGCCGCCTTAACCTTCCCAGAAGTTGCTCTGGTACCCAATTGGGGCTGGGTCGACCCAGGAGCCGTTTGTGGCCTAAAAAAATCCCACCTCATCTGGGGATCGAACCATAGACCACTGAGCAAGGAAGCTAGTACACTAACCACTATGCTACCGCGACTTCTAATAGGTAATAAACAAATGCATAAATTGCTATCTTGCAGTACGTAGATATTTCTCTCTCTTGATATCTTCTTTTTGTTATGCATCAAATTTACGTTTTTTTTTAAAAAACCGCGTTTCTTTATATCTCTCGGCCCAACAAGTAACCAAAGAATTTGATCCACGCCATATCGTACTAATTAGCTGACGACTTTGCGCTGTTTCTCTATAAGCTCCCTACTTTGATTTTACAGCGTTTCCTGGCTTCTGTCGAGTTCGTCATACGAACCACATCAATAAGAGTCAGTTAATCCGATGACAAAATAAAACTTTGTTATTATGCCCAGCTGATTATGGAGTGCTTCTATTGATATGTTTTTCTATGTGCCAGAGAGCAATTGGTGATAAATAATACAAAATAAATGGTTTGTAATGGTAAACAGTTCTATACGCAAGGGCGTATTTAAGTATTTGGCACACGATACGGATCCTTCCTTTGGCTCTTCCCGTACATAAACCCACCGAAACATATATTATGCTTGCAATTAAATGTTCAAACAGTACAGTACGTTTATAATAGTGTCCGATTGCACTCCCCTTTGCCTTCCCTAACTCAATGACCTGTTGTAGGCTCCGAAAATACCAAGCCCTCAGCGATACAACTGTTCAGCACACAATCACACTAACGCTCAGCGTCGTTTCAACTCACCTCGGACAAGACAAACGTCGTAATTACTTTTGCGAGCTGTAGACAAATACTATAATTAGCCTAACTGGCACCTCAGACCATCACGGAATCTAGTATTAATTCATCTGTTGACATTTTAGAGCGATAGAGCTGTAGTGTCCAAGAACGCGTCCTAACGAGTTTTGGATGAGCGTTGAATGAAGAAAGTTATGTTGTAGTATTTCCTTCAGTATAACTCCCACGCCAAGGTGGCGAGGGACCTCTTGTCTAACCTCTAATTCTGATTTGAACAGGCTGAGGCGACCACGTCGGAATGATTTATTTGGTCATGTCGAGTGTTCGCTAAAACGCCAGGATCGGTGTAGTACCAAGAAGAGTGTCTAGAATTAAACACAATTAGACACTTTCTGGTGGACTGCAAAGGCAAAACATTAAGACATACTACAATAACCACAAGATAGAAATGAGTGTAGAAAATCTCATGGGCAATAAGACCCCACCAGAAATACAAAAGTTAATAAAATACTATATTAGAAAAACTGAAGCTAACATATTTAAAAAAATAAATAAATAAGGATGCGAGCCAGTAGTCTACAGTGGTGGTAGATTTCCCCTAGATAAATACGGATTGACTATAAATAATCCTTTTCAATCAACTTTAAATCCATACCAGAGGCAACAATATAATTTTTTAACAATAAAACAATATGAACCATAACTGAAAAGTAAAAATACCGACTAGAGAAACAATATAGTATGAAGCATAAAATAAATACAAACAAGAAAATATTACAATAAACGAAACGCGTCCTGATATAACCAACAGCTCAATGTATATGGTAGATGGTTCAAAGGGTGTGCTACAAAGAAAAGTAGTGAACATCTTAATAAAAAAAGTTTTAAAAAATTACAAAGAAGAGATCACGTGATAATTTTCAGTTTAAGAACCGGTCATTGCAGACTCAGATACCATCTGTACAACAAACTGAAAATAGGACAGACAGATATGTGCCCATGTCGGGAGAACAAACATACAGTAGAACGTGTCTTCCAAGACTGTTGGCTCCATGAGAGGAGCAGAGAAGCAGCGTGGCCATCTCCAGCCCAGTTGAGGGATAAACTGTATGGTGACGAGAGAAGCTTGAGACGGACTGCCAGCTTTATAAGCGAGATAGGTGTGGTCATTTGACGGCGAACGACGAAGAAGAAAAAGGAGGAGTAAATAATGTGAACATTCCCTGCTTGCAGTGAGCGTGCATTTCTGCGAAGTGCAATGAAAGCGCTGTTCCTAGATTCCCTACGCACTGTCTCCTGTTTGATGGACCAGGTTAGTGACTGTAGTGGTTCGACGATTGCCGGCGTTAAAGCGATCTTTTTGTCATTATCAGTCAAGTTCACACTGTCTAAGAAACTGCTCACAGCTGGTGACAAATTTCGACGTCTTCCACGGATGAGTGGGTGGGCCTCTACGTTAGAAACAATTTGGTCCTGTCATGTGATCTCTACTTCCGGTAGCAGTGGCTACAATTTTGGTCCAGCCATGTGATCCTAATGAAGGAGTGTTTTGCTTTTATTTTAATGTTTTCTACATAATTCTCACTTTCTATTTTAGTTTGTCTGTTCCGGGCGAAAGCTTTGTGGCCGCAACGTAAATTTTTTAAATTGTCTGATGTTCTAGTAAGACTCATTAACTTTTTATTTCCCCACTCTAAGGTAATTTTGAAGGAATATAACAGGGATACTAATGGCGAAGCGACTGTGAGGGGGAAATGAAAAGGGAAAATGAAATAGCCTAACCCTCATTCACAGAACTGACTTGAGTACTCACAACGCTTTTAACAGAATCTATCTGGCTAGCCACATGCAACAACATAATGCTCTCTGGTAGTTTACGGGAATATCTGAGAAGTGATAGAAAGAGTATGGCTACTGTTACATCCATGCAATGTCCTAAGAGGTGTCTAGTATGAGGTGTTTAGTATGAGGTGTCTAGTATGAGGTTGTGTATGGGACTGGCAATCTCATCTTCTAAAATGAATTGCGGCAGACACCACCGCTGCATTAGCATGAGCTTTGATGTAAGCTAACTCAAGGTACTCTTCTGAAGTGCTGCACCCATCCTGTGTATAACATCTCAGCTTTTTCTGTCAGTACATAACGCTAAGGGAAGCAACTTTGGTTGAAAGTTAGACATTAATTGTATAGTTTCCCTTATATGTACTCTCCCGAAAATAGTAACACTTACCAAAGAATAATGCGTAAATGACGGTGTGCACAAAAATAGTTGTAGAATGTGTGATCACTTATACACACATTGGGATCCTCGCTGCTGCTACGTAGTTCGTATACTGTGGTGATGCCCAGTGTTTTTTTTAAATACTTTTGTTACCATTAGGTATTGGTGCTTTTGAATTTAATTCCAGTCTTATCACGGGCTTTTACACTAGTGCTCCATAAGACGCGAAAAAGGATATGGTGATAATGTATGGCACATGCCTCACTAACATCTATTTTCAGAACCAGTGGTCCTAATGATGTCATACTCCACGCCCTCCTACCTCCTCTTTCTCACCCCCCCTCCCCCAGGGTAGTGAGATCTGATGTGTGGCCTTCTCGGATAAGTGCGAAAAAATAGCAGGTCCCATATGCAAGTTGCGCTCAAGTTGCGCTCGTTAAAAATCAGACGGCAGTTGGAAATCATAAAGAGTAGGCCATACTGCTGCTGCCCTGGCCAAATTTAAAAATTAGAAACCTACCCACCACATAAATATTTAAAGAATGTGTGATTCCAATATACACACATTGGGATTCTCGCCGGTGCTACGGGATTCGTGCACTGGGCTGAAATCCTCATTGTGTGATCTAAAGGAGGAAATCGGAGCACTGATAGAGTTGTCCGTGTGCAATGAAGATAGTCCTTAAAACCAAAACCAAAAACATACCTCACTAATCAAGTACACAATCATTAACACTAATCAAGTACACAATCATTAACACTAATCAAGTATACAATCATTAACACTAATCAAGTATACAATCATTAACACTAATCAAGTATACAATCATTAACACTAATCAAATATACAATCATTAACACTAATCAAGTATAGAATCATTAACACTAATAAAAATACAAACCCACAGTAATAGAGGATTCTTAACTAAACAAGCATGAAAGAATTATTAGATCATACCTACTGAGTAAATAAAAGCCATTCGTGGAAAATTGACTATCTCACCAGTCAAATACAAATTGATTGACAGAAAGTATTTCATTAACCAAACACATAATCACAAACTTCTCAAGCCGGAGTGAGAACCTCTGAAAACATTGACCAATACAAAGATCGACAGCTCTATCTTTAACATTACTCAGAGATTAAAGTTCGTATGAAGAGAGAGAGACTCGGAAGTGAAAGTTCTGTCCCCTGTAAACGTCTGTCACTTGAACATGATGAACTAGTGCTTGATGGAGCTACAAGTACCCGCGTTGAGTTTTCCTAAACTTTCCTGGGGTTTGTGTTTTTCATTTCTCTGTACTTTCGGGGACAAACTCCAGCACAAAGATGTCCGAAGAACGGATGTTGAGATGCTATCTTGTTTGAGTGTCTGTTGATGTCAGGTTTTGTACCAACACACAAATACGCTCCGGTTGAAGGAGGCATTATTAAGGTTAGGACATTGGCGGATCCAAGGGTTGACGGGGCGATTCCCCTTCCCGGGACTTTGAAAAGCTTTATTTCATATCAACCGCTCCAGTATTTTACCACCCAAGTGGGACTTAAATGTAAGTAATCTTTAGGTCAGACGTTGCGTTAAAGTTACCACATAGCAGAATATTACAGAAACAAACCCTTGATTAAGTTCAGCTGGTGGGTGCATTGAAGATCTTCTTACATTTCAGAATAGCCAAAGAGATGATGCAGAAAACATGGTTTCGTCAATCTGGAAATCGATAGAACAGTCAGCTAATAATCTTGAAACTGTTATTAGAAAGCCGAGAATTACTAGACAACAGACAATGCAGGATAATCAAACACGAAGTAGTGGGGAAGAATATTAAAGAAGTTTATTTATTCCTATATTGGATTTTATGGTAATTGATGTCAAGATGCGTTTTTCAGAAGATATGCTTAACGTGTTTCATTTAAATACTCTTTTTCCAATCAATTTAACCAGTATTAATTATGAAGATCAGCAAACATGTACTGAAAGATTGTAGCAAAGTTTGATTTGCTGGGGAGGTTATGATGGTATCCTAAAAGAATGAAATCCGTGTCTGTATTAACCGTGTGAGGTCAAGCACATGTAGGCCCCTGATTCTATAAATGATGATGATGAATTATGTGCAGGGAACCTAACGCTACCTCCCTAGATCTCACACGGTCACTATTTTGGCTCTAGTGTCTGGTGTATGATGTACCTAGTGTCTAGGGGAGAAATGAAATGATGGTACACAACACAAAAACACTTTAATTTTCTATGAGGAAGTGAATAAAACCAATGGTTAAGTTTTTCTTTAAAATGAATATTTTGTCTGTACAATTTAATCTGCCTGTCCAGCCATATCTTTTGGACAGGTCTTTGAAAATGAGGACAAGATAGTTTACAGAAAAGATCAACTAAAAATGTATGGACAATTTGCCCAATAACTATAAAGTCAATATATATCTTTCCTATTGGAATGTTCACAGCTTACACTTTATTCATCTAAGAGGGAGAGTCACTGTGTATGAGGGGCTGTAGTTTCATCACACCCCATAAACTTCCTGAGTATGATTTTGAAATACCAGAGTTTATTCAAACGAAAGTGTCAGATATACCCAGATGCTTAACACATCACCTGGGATTCCTTGTAGAATGATAATACAGTATGAAGTTGCAGAAAATCTCGATCTCTCAAAATGCCCAAGCTCCTCCCGTTATCTTTTGACAGCATAAACAAATGGTCGGAGACTTGATGGCTTTATTCTCTCTCAGCAGGTTTCCTGTTACCGGCTGGCAACAGGAAATAAAACCTCTGCAACAAAAGGACACCCTGGCCTTTTATATCTGATCACTTATTATATTTATTATATTCCTATGGTGCTATGGGGTCAGCCTCGCGTGCATTACAGGTGCACTCCCCCCTAATTTTACATGACTCCCACCTTGCTGTGACCACACCTCAGGTCCCTATGGCAGAAACGCCACTGTACGTTTACATAGTTTTTCCTCAATAAAATAATGGAGTAACCACATTTCCTTTAGTATGATTTTCTCTTCTTTTCCTTTATTAAAAATAAATGCTTCAGGCATGTTAAACAGTGTTCATGGAACACGGAGGCTTACTAATATATTCTAATGCAATAATATGAAAACACAATCATGACAACATACATTAGTTAGATACAGTTCAATGTGAGGACTCAACAATGTCTGCTCCTGGCACGTCCTTCACTTTTCCCAATAGCAGTATCTAACTTTGGCAGTAGGATTAAACACATTAAATTCATAAAGCATTCTTACCACAAATTTCAAGAAATATAAACAAATGACGCTGACTTGCAAAGAAGTGGCCTCAGTTTCTTCTGCACTGTCCAGACTGTGAATACTTCTTTATTTAATTTTAAAATTAACACAGCTGATCTCAGCGTATTTGAATGAAAAGTTTTGTTCAACTGGCAATGAATAGTGAAAGCCTTTTGCTAATATTTATTAGCACTGGCCAATCGAAAGCTTGCGACTACCAGAATTCAAATGTAGTTTTTGAAAAACAAAACTAATTCCAAACAAAATCTGCGTCTAGTAGTCGATTGGCCAGCCTGCCTTAGTTATGACAATACAAAAAGATGTTTCGTTTTGGATTACATTTTCCTACCGCTCCCCTTTCCCTCCTATACTCTTTGTCCCCAGTCGAATTTGAATTTACCTCAATGCCTCTTTTCTAAGCTGCCGTCCCCACTAACGTTATGAAAAAAACAAGCAGGAACAACAGTCTGTCTGGTCGCGCGTCCGTAGACATTTAGTATTTTCTCAATAACTTGGTTAATACTTGTACTACCATATTATTTAAAACATATTCTTGCTCAGTGGACCCTAAGCTATACTACCATATGATTTTTATGGTCAGTTTCATTATGGTTTAGATTTTCAATTTTGTCACGGTCAATCGTCAAATAAAATTATTACACAAGACGGCCATCTTTTCCCCCTTCATCTCTCGCTAGCATGTATTTTCAAATAACTACTTGTTTTAGTGACGTCAGAAATACTACCGCGAGGAAGAAATAAAATTGTCTGCGTGTTTGCCTCTGTTGGCTTTGCCGCAGTGTGTATATATGCAAGGCACAACGTGTCAAGCGAAGCGGGGTTTTGCGTGACGGGGTAAGAATTTGCGTTAATTATTGGGATTGTCTCGTGTTATACTACCAAATTTGTAAGGATTACTACTGATTACCAGCGTTAAAGTCAAAATATTACGTTAATTCAGACAGTAGTTTGGCGGCACACTTCCGCAAAATCGTTAATTGTAAGTCTTGCCTCAGTCTCTATCAGATCGGGCAAAACGTTAAAAATGTACGTCACAAGGAAAGCGTGTAGGTTTAAACGGCGGGGTCGGTTCTAAGCCTGTCCACGGCACAAAATTCAGCGCGATGCTGGCGTGTGAGAGTATCACCGTCAGACACAATCGGGCTGGTTTATTTATTATCATTTTATGACTAAAATCTTACAAAAATGAGCGATTATTCTCGCAGATTTTACTACACCTCCCATCCTTAAACATGCATTCATTTGCAGGTTATAATCTGCGAGATAACTTAGCTCAAATGAAGTCTTACGCGTTTTTCTGATCTTCATCATAAGGATGTCTACTCAAAAAGTCTGCACCCACGTTCTGAGGGCCGGGAATATATTCGATCAGAAATGAGTATGGCTGCAATAATAAAGACCATCTCAATAATCTGGAATTTTCATGCTTAGCTTGTGACAGGAATACGAGAGGTGAATGATCCGTTTGGACCACAAATGTCCTGCCATATAAATAAATCTGGAATTTTTTTATAGCCCATATCAAAGCTAGACACTCCTTTTCACTTGTTGAATATTTCTTTTTCCGCCTTGTTCAACTTGCGGCTTGCATAAGCGACTGGATTCAATTCCCCATCTTGTGAGGAGGACCTTTGCAACAATGTAGCGCCCAGGCCCACATTGCTTGCGTCACTTCTCACGATAAGTTCTTGGTTCAAGTCAGGCAATTGCAATACTGGCCTGCAATACTGAGTTTTTCTTTCAACTCCTGGTACGCCAATTCACACTGTGCGGACCAATGTATTGTATCAGGTTGACCTTTGCGAGTTAAATCCGTCAGAGGAGCACATATAGAGTTAAAATGTTTAATGTACTTTTGGTAGAATCCACACAACGACACGAAAGATCGCACATCTTTCTTTGTTTGTGGCCTAGGTGCTCTTTTCAATTTTTCCAGATTCTTGTGATCAGGGGTCATGCTACCCTGATGTAAAGTATGTCCCAAGAATTCCAACTCTTTGCAACCAATACAACATTTTGTTGGCCTAACGGTTAAGTTAGCCTCTCTGAGTCTATCAAACAGCATATTCAAAGAGGTAACGTGTTCCTCAAATGTTTCCGTAGCAATGAGGATATCGTCCATAAAATTCGAAATACATGGATTTTTCAGGGGATCCAGCAATTTTCGCATCATCCTTGAAAACACACTCGGGGCATTTTTCAACCCAAACGGTAACATGTTGAACTCATAATGACCTTCCGAGGTGCTAAATGCTAAATAAGGTCGAACCTCAAGCTTTAATGGAATTTGATAATAGCCTTTGCTAAGATCCACTTTAGAAAAATATTTTGCCTTGTTCAGCCTGGCAAATAGTTGAGTAGTATCAGGTAATGGATCCACCTGACCTTCTGTGACAGCATTCAGTTTCCTGTAATCTATGCACAGTCTATGTTCTCCCGATGGTTTCCGCAACAAAACCACACATGAACTATAAGGAGACTCACTGTGAGAAATAATTCCTTCTTGTAACAAATAATCTATCTCCTCTTTCAAAGCTTTTTCCTTAGCGAAAGGAATAGAATAGGGCCTCATACAGATAGGTGCTGGGTCTAGTAGTTTCATATCATATTCCAACAAATTTGTGTGCCCCAATTTATCCGTTAACACATCTGTATGTTTCTCAAGGATCTGTTGAACCTTCTCCTTCTGTCCTTTTGTCAGGTGATTACTGATCTTCACCTGTGCAAACGTTTCACTGGTTTTCAGTGGATATTCGAATGAGGAGAGAGGGTAATTTTTCATTTCGGTTGCAATAGACAAGACCAATAGGTGTGTTCCTTCCTGGATTTGTCTGTCCAGATATTTCTTCAAAAGGTTCACATGATAGACTTTTTTCCTTTCCCTTTTTGTCTATTATATAATTTGTTCTGAATACCTTTTCCAAAACTGTGTATGGCCCTTGCCATCCGATCTGAAGTTTATTGTTGCTGCCGGGCAATAGAAGGAGTACCTTCTCCCCTACAGCAAGTTCCCTATAGTTCTGAATACCTTTTCCAAAACTGTGTATGGCCCTTGCCATCCGATCTGAAGTTTATTGTTGCTTCCGGGCAATAGAAGAAGTACCTTCTCCCCTACAGCAAGTTCCCTATCCTTCGCTTTCTTATTATAATAAGCAGCATGCTTTTTCCTGGCTTGTCTCAAATTATCATTTGCCAGTTTCCAACTAGTTTTTAAACGAGTGGTCAGTTCGTTCACATATTGATATGATGAGGTAACAGTCTCCTCTGCCTTCTCATCTGTCCAGGTCCATAACAAAGCTTCGAGAGGACTTTTTATTGGCCTCCTAAATAACAGGGTTGCGGGTGCCATTCCGGTTGAATTATGTGGTACTTCCCGGTACGCAAACAACGCGGCGGGCAAGTATTGGTCCCACGTATCAGGTTTCTCATGTGCCAGCTTTCTCATGATAGAAATGAGAGTCCCATTGAACCTCTCTACCTGGCCGTTCCCTTGGGGGTGATACGGACTACTATGAAAGTGCTTGGCTTGAAACAACCTAAAACCTCTTCTGTTAGTTTCCCATTGAACTGTGAGCCATTATCAGTCAAGATTTGATGCGGGAATCCTAACCTTGTGAATATCGTAAGTAATGCCTCTGCCACATGTTTCGAATCGAATGATGACAGGGCTACCGCCTCTCCCCACATAGAACAAGTGTCTACCGAGTAAGGATGTAACTGTTCCTCCTCTTGGTCCGAGTGAGAGTCCCACAATATCCACTGCAACTCTCTCAAAAGGGGTTCCCACTATGGGCATTTCCCCTAGAGTTGCTGGAGCAGTCCAATGCTTTGGAGCTACTCTCTGGCATTCGGGACAGGATTTTACATATCTGTTTATGTCTTCCGTTATCCCTGGCCAGAAATAATGACAAGCTATACGCTGTCCTGTTGCACTAATCCCCATGTGGCCACTGAAGGGGAAAGTATGACCTAACTCCATCACATTTTCCCTATATGAACTGGGAAGGACCAGCTGTCCGTGACCAGCTGAACCAGTGCCGGCCTTCCTATATAACAATTTATTCTTCATATAGAATTCTCCTTTATTAGGAGGAGTATGGCTCTTTCGGAGTTTCTTATAGCACGGCTTCAGTGACCTATCTTCAGCCTGTGCCTTCCTCATCTCCTCTGGATGAGTATTTATAGGTTCATCTTCTTTTCTGGATTGTGATCGGGTCTGGACTGCTGCCAAGACCACAGGTCTCTTGGGATTCCCCAAGTAGACATAACGACACCCCAATATCAGAGGGTATATGGGAGCGTCTATCACTGCTGCTCTGATTATCCCTTCCACATAGCGAGTTTTCACTGTTATCCTTGCAATGGGAAGTTTCATGAGTGGTAGGTCCTTGGTCGCCCTTTGTATCTCCACTGTTTCTGTGGTATACTGATCTGGGTTCACCAAGTGCGAGCTCACGACAGCATCAAAATCTAAACCTGTATCATAGAGGCACCTTATGGTGACATCATTGCATACAACATCCTCACAAACTGAGGGTTGATAAGGTTCCTGCTGTCCAGCAGGTTTGTCCTTTACTTCCTGGTTCCCCTTTTTCATAGCAGCAAATCCAGCAGGTTTACTTTTACAAAACTTAGTGTCATGTCCCTCCTTCCTACAATGTTTACAATACCATCTACCTTGATGAAAAGGTTTTCTTTCATCATTCTTTCTGTCATTGAAATGTGAGGTTTTATTTTTAAAATCATTTCGATGCCTATCAAAGTTCTGCTTACCTCTGTTATCAAATTTATTATGGTTTTGAGGAGCCTTATACTGATCTACTGGTTTTTTCTTGATGCCAGCTACCTCTGCCTGGGCTGCCTGATACCTCTCAGCGACATTAATTATCTCACCCAGCCTCTCCGCGCCCTGTTCCATGAGAAACTTTCTCATGTCTGGAGCCATGGACTCTCTCAACTTCATAAGCTGTTCCCCGAAGACCCTGAGACAACTTTACACCCCATTTTTCTCTTTCTAACCCATAAGTAGTGGCTAATACCTTATATCTGCTTAAAATGACTCAATGTCATCATCCTTTTCTACAAAATAGTCTAAATGGAATCCCATGGCTGAGTTGGAGGCCCCCTGACTAGCAGTAGCATCAGAGGTAGAGGGGCTGTGACCATTTTCATGAGCAAGGCCTTGCAACTCTAACTCCCTTAGTCGCAACTCATGCTCCCTCTGTAATCTTTTATCTTCTGCTTCCCTTTGCTGTCGTTTTTCTTCTGCCTCCCTTTCGGCAGTCAATCTCTTTTCTTCTGCCTCCAATTTTCTCGCCTCCCTGTCAGCCTCAATTTGTAACCTTTTACTCTCAGCCTCTCTATCAGCCTCTAGGGCCTTAGCCTCCTTCTCAGCCTCAATCTGTAACCTTTAAATCTCCCTAGCCTCTTCTTCCTGTATTCTCCTCTCTTCAGCTAACCTATGTTCTTCCCTGGCAATAAATTTATCACATTCTGAGGTGACATAGTCAATCAAGATTTGTCCCTCCATATTGATTTCCCTGGCAGTCTGCACAGCCGCAGAGCAAAACTTGGCCAGATCTGCCATACTGATAAATACAAAATGTACTAACTAAGTTTCTAACTAAGTACAAATTTATTTAATTAATTCTGGGTTCTGACACTTTCTTCACTTCCCAAATCTTGGGTAATAATATATGGGGATTCCCTGGGGAAAATAGAATGTTGTTAATGCTAACCCAGGCCCCAATGTATGTAGTACTAGGAGAAATTCAAATCCCCGGACAAGCCTACCGATTTATGTAGCAAAGTTTGATTTGCTGGTGAGGTTATGATGGTATCCTAAAAGAATGAAATCCGTGTCTGTATTAACCGTGTGAGGTCAAGCACATGTAGGCCCCTGACTCTATAAATGATGATGATGAATTATGTGCAGGGAACCTAACGCTAACTCCCTAGATCTCACACGGTCACTATTTTGGCTCTAGTGTCTGGTGTATGATATACCTAGTGTCTAGGGGAGAAATGAAATGATGGTACACAACACAAAAACACTTTAATTTTCTATGAGGAAGTGAATAAAACCAATGGTTAAGTTTTTCTTTAAAATGAATATTTTGTCTGTACAATTTAATCTGCCTGTCCAGCCATATCTTTTGGACAGGTCTTTGAAAATGAGGACAAGATAGTTTACAGAAAAGATCAACTAAAAATGTATGGACAATTTGCCCATTAACTATAAAGTCAATATATATCTTTCCTATTGGAATGTTCACAGCTTACACTTTATTCATCTAAGAGGGAGAGTCACTGTGTATGAGGGGCTGTAGTTTCATCACACCCCATAAACTTCCTGAGTATGATTTTGAAATACCAGAGTTTATTCAAACGAAAGTGTCAGATATACCCAGATGCTTAACACATCACCTGGGATTCCTTGTAGAATGATAATACAGTATGAAGTTGCAGAAAATCTCGATCTCTCAAAATGCCTAAGCTCCTCCCGTTATCTTTTGACAGCATAAACAAATGGTCGGAGACTTGATGGCTTTATTCTCTTTTAGCAGGTTTCCTGTTACCGGCTGGCAACAGGAAATAAAACCTCTGCAACAAAAGGACACCCTGGCCTTTTATGTCTGATCACTTATTATATTTATTATTTTCCTACGGTGCTATGGGGTCAGCCTCGCGTGCATTACAGGTGCACTCGCCCATAATTTTACATGACTCCCACCTTGCTGTGACCACACCTCAGGTCCCTATGGCAGATACGCCACTGCACGTTTACATAGTTTTCCTCAATAAAATAATGTGGAGTAACCACATTTCCTTTAGTATGATTTTCTCTTCTTTTCCTTTATTAAAAATAAATGCTTCAGGCATGTTAAACAGTGTTCATGGAACACGGAGGCTTACTAATATATTCTAATGCAATAATATGAAAACACAATCATGACAACATACATTAGTTAGATACAGTTCAATGTGAGGACTCAACAATGTCTGCTCCCGGCACGTCCTTCACTTTTCTCAATAGCAGTATCTAACTTTGGCAGTAGTATTAAACATATTAAATTCATAAAGCCTTCTTACCACAAATTTCAAGAAATATAAACAAATGACGCTGACTTGCAAAGAAGTGGCCTCAGTTTCTTCTGCACTGTCCAGACTGTGAATACTTCTTTATTTAATTTTAAAATTAACACAGCTGATCTCAGCGTATTTGAATGAAAAGTTTTGTTCAACTGGCAATGAATAGTGAAAGCCTTTTGCTCATATTTATTAGCACTGGCCAATCGAAAGCTTGCGACTACCAGAATTCAAATGTAGTTTTTGAAAAACAAAAATAATTCCAAACAAAATCTGCGTCTGGTAGTCGATTGGCCAGCCTGCCTTAGTTATGCCAATACAAAAAGATGTTTCGTTGTGGATTACATTTTCCTACCGCTCCCCTTTCCCTCCTATACTCTTTGTCCCCAGTCGAATTTGAATTTACCTCAATGCCTCTTTTCTAAGCTGCCGTCCCCACTAACGTTATGAAAAAAAACAAGCAGGAGCAACAGTCTGTCTGGTCGCGCGTCCGTAGACATTTAGTATTTTCTCAATAACTTGGTTAATACTTGTACTACCATATTATTTAAAACATATTCTTGCTCAGTGGACTCTAAGCTATACTACCATATGATTTTTATGGTCAGTTTCATTATGGTTTAGATTTTCAATTTTGTCACGGTCAATCGTCAAATAAAATTATTACACAAGACGGCCATCTTTTCCCCCTTCATCTCTCGCTAGCATGTATTTTCAAATAACTACTTGTTTTAGTGACGTCAGAAATACTACCGAGAGGAGGAAATAAAATTGTCTGCGTGTTTGCCTCTGTTGGCTTTGCCGCAGCGTGTATATATGCAAGGCACAACGTGTCAAGCGAAGCGGGGTTTTGCGTGGCGGGGTAAGAATTTGCGTTAATTATTGGGATTGTCTCGTGTTATACTACCAAATTTGTAAGGATTACTACTGATTACCAGCGTTAAAGTCAAAATATTACGTTAATTCAGACAGTAGTTTGGCGGCACACTTCCGCAAAATCATTAATTGTAAGTCTTGCCTCAGTCTCTATCAGATCGGGCAAAACGTTAAAAATGTACGTCACAAGGAAAGCGAGTAGGTTTAAACGGCGGGGTCAGTTCAAAGCCTGTTCACGGCACAAAATTCAGCGCGATGCTGGCGTGTGAGAGTATCACCGTCAGACACAATCGGGCTGGTTTATTTATTATCATTTTATGACTAAAATCTTACTAAAATGAGCGATTATTCTTGCAGATTTTACTACAAAGATTATGGAGAAAATATGAGACTATGTTAATGAACATTGAAACCGAATATCTATCAGATTGTTTATAGTAGATAGAATGCAAAAGTAGTGTGGAAAAGGTGAAAATACAAGAAAATAGTAGGACAGAATGGATTGAGGGACAAGAAAATAAGAGGAGGTACCCCCAGTTCTAAATGGATTCTTTATAAATCTTTAGAGCAGAAGTTACGATCCGGCAAATTAAATCTTTGCGGCTTCTTCAATATCAAGAAAGTGAAAAGAAAAAGCCTGTAAAAGTATATTCATACTGTGATTGTGACATTTATCCCAACTGTCAGACTTTATTATACATTTTATTAACACTGCCTATCAGTGTGACCAGTGCGGGGCGTAGCTTTTCGGCTCATCGCAGATTAAAAACGTGGCTGGGGAAATAGGATAACAGAAGAAAGATTATTAGGGTTAGCGTTAATGCATGTACATCAAGATATCGACATAAACGTAGAAAATGTAACCGACAGGTTTGCGAATTCAGGAAAGAAGAGACAAATTGATTTTATAATTTAATATACGTTTTACGTGTGATTATATTATTAATAGTTAATATAAAAGTTACTATAATAATTAATCAAAAGTATGAATATTTTTGAGTTATTGTTGTTAAGCTATGCTATACAATTTGCATGAATTGTTATCAAACTTGGCCTCTTTGTAGTTGTACCTTACTTTTCTGTAATTATGTTATAAATAGTTGAATATATATTATATAACAGGAGTTATATAATGGAACATATATAATATATATATATATATATATATATATATATATATATATAAAGATATAAATATATATATATATATATATATATATATATAAATATATATATATATATATATAATTTTATTTATTACAAACTGAGAATTCATAAAGTGTTATAATATTCTGCATTTCTGTATGGTGCATGGACTTAAGCATGAGTTAGGGCTCTTGACTGTGGATTATAAAGAATAAAAGAATCAAGTTGTCACATATTTTCAAAAGAGAACTAATGAGAGAGGTCAAAGTTATTTTGTTTTTTAAAAAGGCATAACACCTTGTCTAACAAAAGGGAGTGTAAGTAAGGAGCGGGAGACAGAAGACGTTGGAGATCCATTATTCCGTTGGAGATGGCAACTGATGAATTAATGATGATACAACCAAATTTGTAAGGATTACTACTGAACCAGCGTTAAAAGTCAAAAATTTACGTTAATAAATCAGACAGTAGTTTGGCGGCACCTTCCCGCAAAATCATTAATTGTAAGTTAATTTCAAAGCCCTAGCGCTTCGAAAAATGCTGGCGTGTGAGAGTATCCCCGTCAAACAATCGGGCTGGTTTATTTATATCATTTTATGACTAGAAATCTTACTAAAATGAGCGATTATTCTTGCAGATTTTACTACAAAGATTATGTGAGAAAATATGAGACTATGTTAATGAACATTTAAATGGATTCCTTTAGAGCAGAAGTTACGATCCCCCCCTTTGCGGCTTCCCCCCCCCCCATTTATACCCAACCAGACTTTATTATACCCCAGACAATTTCTAGAACAAACGTTTTTAACAGGAAAGATTTATTAGGGTTAGGTTAATGCATGTGAAGATATCGACATAAACGTAGGTAGACAGGTTTACGGAAGAGACAAATTGATTTTATAATTTTTCTTTGGCAGGTGGGAAAATAATGCATGATGTTAAATGACAACAGATCTTTGATTATAAATGGAAGATGACGTAATATAACTGATATATAATAACTGATATATAATAACTGATATATAATAATATATGATATATATATATATATAAATATATATATGATACATAATAATAAAAACATTTATTACAAAAAATGAATATTCTATATAATGACTGATATAATATAATAAGGAGCGACTGAGCCTTATTATTCGGATGAATAAATGATAAAAATAAAATAACTCATATATAATAAAAAGTTAGTTGCTTATCCTTTACAGGACGTGGCATTCAACCCCAGCTTTTATTGGCTGTTTGTGATTTTTCTAGGCAATTTTTTTCATTCAGTAGTTTGCCATTGCTTTCTGAACGGTACGGCGCTTATACCATTGTTAAAAATCTACACAAAGCGATCTGCTACCAAACCGCCTGCAGCAGGTTTCGAACCTGATATATCTGGATTATGAAACTGCGTTCATATCCATTAGCCACAGACGCCGCCGATATATAATAACTGATATATAATAACTGATATATAATAACTGATATATAATAACTGATATATAATAACTGATATATACGTAATAACTGATATATAATAACTGATATATAATAACTGATATATACGTAATAACTGATATATAATAACTGATATATAATAACTGATTTATAATAACTGATATATACTAACTGATACAATATTCGCTATATTGTAAAAAAAGGATAAAGGTAGTCCCATAGCAGATACTGTCGTAGGGGAGTCAAGTGTTAAAGACTTCAGTTTTACTAGATCCAGTTTTACTAGATCCAGTTTTACTAGATCCAGTTTTACTAGATCCAGTTTTATGAGTTACGGTGACTGGCTCCTTTTTTTTTTGCTGCCTTTGCCTTCCCTAACTCATTATCAGCGTCAGGTACGCATTTACATCTGGGTAGACTGAAGCTTGACATGACTAGATTGAGAGCTCGGAACCTGGAACATTGCCCAGGCTATCAACCGTCAATAATACACATAACTGGATATATTTCAGACTGTCGTGAGAAAGAAAGAAGTGAAAAACAAAATAGTATGGACGTTAAACATCTAATTATAATTAAAGTGAAATAACATACTTACTGTCTCAGACCTAATGGTCTTTTGTATTTGGACATGCGCCCTAATATAACCGACTAGGTTGAATGGGACGCGCCTCGCCAAAACGAGGCAAAACTTTATTATATAAAATAAAAATCTAGGTTTTAATTCTCAGTCGAATCATGGTCGTTGTCTCTTCTTCTTTTCCTGTCTTTTCTTTTAATTCTTGCCTTGTCTTTTCTTTTATTGTCATTTCTGTTCTTGTCTTGTCATTTATTCTTGTTTTGTATTGTACTGTCTTGTCTTTTCTTGTCTTGTCTTGTATGTTCTTGACTTGTCTTGTCTTGTTTTGTCTTTTCTTGTCTTGTCTTTTCTTTTGGTGTCTTGTCTTGTTTTGTTTTGTCTTGTCTTGTCTTGTCTTGTCTTGTTTTGTTTTGTCTTGTCTTGTAATTTCTTGTCTTTTATTTCTTGTCTTCTCTTGTCTTGTCTTCTCTTGTTTTGTTTTGTCTTGTATTTTCTTGTTTTTTTCTTGTCTTGTCTAGTATTTTCTTTTCTTTTCTTGTCTTTTATTTTCTTGTATTTTTCTCTTCTGTTGTGTTCTTTTCTCTTCTTTTCTTTGAAAAGCTTTGTATTTTCCATGTTCTATATTATCAGCGGCCCAACTTATTTATAAGATGATGTGAAAACTCCTCCATTTAACAGTGCACCGTATTCAGTACCTGACCCATGTCTTCTACGACACATCTTGATCATGCCAGTGTCTCTGACAGACAACCTCATCGCGTGTTTAATCTTTATCTGTCACAATTTCCATTTGTGCAGCCGTAGAGAGAAAACACTGACAGCCAGTTGTCAGTTACGTTAGTTTCCCGTACAATGAGGGACAGTAATTTTCTTTCCGTGTACCACTAAACTATCCGGGTAACACTTTAACGTAATGTAATTATTTGGCTTGTTTAGTATGAAGTTTATTCGCTATTCAACGGAGAAATACAAATTCCGTTACGTGATTTACTTACTTAACTTCTTCAATCTACTGTTGCTACTACATTTTAATCAGATCAAAGAGTTTTTTTTTATTTGGACACGCGCCTTAATATAACCGACTGGGTATGACGGTATTGCATCCCCTGCTTTGCATTAGTGGTCCAATAAATAAATATTAGACAAACATAAAGGTATGTTTTCGGGCACTCGTAAGAAATAAAGAAGTAGAACACTAGACTACAGAAAAACAACAGACGTGAGTGGCTTACCCAGGATTTGAACCCCGGACCTTCCGTACGACAACACCGCCTAGCTATACAAGCGAATCACACTATCCTCCCGGCCAGCTAGGCATCCTTATATGTTATTAGTGGTCCAACAGTGGCCAAAACTCAAGAGTATCTATTATATAAAAAAATTCATGGTGATATCACGAGAAAAAATAAGACATCAGATTAAGCTGGGAGAACAGGTCCTGGAGCAGGTCGACCACTTTAAATATCTCGGAGCTATTACAGACCGAAAAGGGGCATCAAAGAAGAGTTGGCCACTCGAAAAGCAGCAGCTGGGAGACTTTTTCAGGCCATAAATCGAGGATTCCTCAGCAAGAGAGAGGTTGGTGAGAAAACGAAGATGGCTGTATACCGCTCCACCGTTGTGCCAGTCTTGACATATGGATGCGAGTCATGGGCAATGACTACAACTCACAAAAGCCAGATCCAAACCTCAGAAATGAGGTATCTGAGGAAGGTGGTTGAAGTAACAAGAAGAGACATGGTCCATAACCAGACGATACGTCAAGGCCTAAAATCCCACCCCCTGCAGACCCAAGTAGAACAGTCCCAACTAAGATGGTTTGGCCATGTCTGCAGAATGGGAGAAGATCGGCTACCACAATGTCACATAGGTTTTATGATCATTAAATTGCCTATTATCTTCTTCTTTTCCTGTCACCCGTATCCTCTATTTTTATTATCACGCTTTACCTTTTTTTCCTGCGTTTTTCACATTCGTTCGTTTGCGACTATATACATTAATACTTTCCCATTCTCACTTTCGCCAGTTTCGTTCTCATTTAGAAACACATTTCATTGCTGACGAAATGAGTAACTTGATTACGTAGATGTCATTCGCGCAGTTTGACGAGAGGTGCGATTATGGTTCATACTCAGACGTAGGACCAGACGATTTGGCGTGAGATTGACGAAATACACCGTGTATATTCGTTTTCGCCAGACATATAGGCGACACATTTGTCTGCATTTTCACCTGCAAAAACACTCATGGTGGGCCATGGTCAGCGTGAAGTGTGAAAACTGCCCCTGCATTTCAGACAAGTTGTCTACCTTTGCAACTGACACGTAGCGCTACGGCCGTTTCACAGACGGAGGTGTCAGAGATGCAAAGTGGCAGTTCGCGACAGCCTCTTGGAGTTACGTAGGTGTTAGGAAAGGGGAGACTAGTGCGTGGTTTTAGGAATAGCGCAAATCTTTGTCTGGTTTAAGATATAACCAGAGTTGAAACTTTATTTTCATTCAGTCCTCTAAATTCGCAGTAGACAGGTTGCTCGGAACAGAATAAGCTGTATAGCGAAGTTTCTCAGTTTGTTTCGACAATTTGTCGAACTTCTAGACTTCCATAAATATAAGCATATAATTCTTAAGTTGTGCGACTACCTGTAGTTCTGTGTGAGGTAAAATATTATATATTATTATCTAGTATTTTGTGAAGTGTTCAAAGTGTTAAATCGCTTATTTTATTACACTAGTTAGATTTGGTGCAGAGCGCTTAATTTATATAGTCTGTATTATTTTCGAGTGACGTGTTTCAGTGGAAAACCGAATAAATTATATATTCTAGCTTAAACAACAATGTAGCTATAATGAATTCAAATTTAACTGCTAAAATAATCAGACGAGAATAAACTTTCTAAACTAACTTAAAATGCTAGAAGCCTCATGACTGTTGACGGAATATGCTTGTATTCCTAATTTCATGAGGATTGATGATTTTTTTAAAAATATAACTTAATTCACAGGAAGTATTAAACTATAAGACAAGCCACGCTTGCAGTTTAAATTATCAGTTATATCCGAGTACATAGTATGTATAATTATTTTATATGTGCTTTTTCCATTTTATATAGTGAAACTGTGGTACCCAAACTTTACCAGCGTTTTAGTACAAGAGACATACTTGTGAGAAACATAAACAGTTTTTTATCTTTTAACCACGTGAGTTTACAAGTTAACACCTGTCTGACAGTGCGTGTGTCTTCATAAATAGACAGAGTAAAACTCTCAATAACGGGTTTTATTAAAGACTAACTGTTTTAAACTGGGCCTTTGAGCCAGATAAGATTTTCTGCACAAACTCTATGTACACATTTAGCCGGTGTGGCAAGTAACATATTACTGTCAGTAACATTTGACGGAGTTTCAACTAGTGGTGTGGTGACCAAATATAGTCCTTTTCCTGAAAGTAGACACCGATCTGACATTCCTCAATTCTAGAAACCTAAGCTAGCGACACTGTGCTCGTTGTTAACGCTCGTGCCTGGACAAATTTTATGTGACTTAATAATAATAATAATAAATAATAAATTCTTTAAGCGCCAAACACGGCGCATAAGGCAGAAACCAGTGCTCTCCAGGTTGTTCGTTGTGACGCCACTCCTCTTAGCTCTTGCACATTATTTAGGCCCAACGTTCTTCCTTCTCTTATTATTGTTCTTCTGAGTGTTTCTTTTGGTCTTCCTTTTTTCCGCTTACCCCAGGAACCCAAGTGAGCGCCTGTAGTGGTATTCTGTTGTTTTGCATTCGTAGGACATGACCGATATATGACCATCGTCTTTTCCTTATATAGTCGGAGACATATTTCTGCCTAGAGTCTTCTCTTATTTGTCGATTAGTCTTGAATTCTTTCCAACTGATGTTCATGAGTTTTCTAAGACATTTGTTCTCGAATGTATTCAGCTTGTTCTCCAATGATTTTGTTATGTGACTTAAACAGACATCTAAAACAATAGTATTCCCAAAAGAACGGTCCCGGAAGTGGTGAATTCAACCCGTCTTTTTGGACCTGGGGTTTTCTTGGGGCAAGATTACCATTGAAGATTCTGTATGAACAAGTCCTAAAAATATTGGTTTTGTTCCAGGAGTGGCTATCAAAGCTGTGAGTATGTGCACGTGTGCTCGTCTGAATGTATAGAGCGAACGCAGGTCTGAGTGTGATTTTACCTTTGTATTTTGGTACCCATTTGCTGTCTTAATTTTTTTCTGCAGAATTGTTGCACATGCTAGTTTTTTTTTTCTTTCTTAGGCTAAATCAGATTATCCAACTCTGTTCATACATTTACGAGAAGGAAAAAAAACTCTTAGACTAAACCCTATGTATCTGTGACTCTTTGGGGGCTATCACTTTTGTTCCTTTTAACGGGAATGTGGGCTAAACATCGAGGGGAAAGATCTTACTGTGGGTCTATCAGTTCTTGTAGCATTTTTATTGACTTTATGACTATTTGTATATTTTTTTTTTTTTGATGTAATTTTTACATGTTGTGACGTAAGTTTACAAATGATAAATAAACTTAACAATAAATTAATCAGCGCGTTGGTCAGCTCGTTCTAAATATCTATATAATCATTTGTTATAGTTTCCCACGTCTGTGTGTCTACCTGTCGTCACTTGAACGTGCGTGCACATGAGTGGATATAGATATATTTAATGTATATGTGTTGGACTGTCTGACTACTTTAGATCTGTCGTAGAAGATAGGTGAGAGAGAGAGAGAGAGAGAAGATTTCCCGCTCTCAGAGACAGCCTCTATCACTATTCCACCACCTCACTCGTGGAAATCTATTTTGTATTTCTATCTCACACTGTGACTATCACTCATTCCAACCTATTCAGAAGGGACCAACCCAAGTCGTAATTCTCCTATCAAAAATCTACGACACACGACAAGCATGGGAAACAAGGAGCCAAGGATCCAGACCCCCAGGACGACCCAGAGTCCGCTGGGAGGACAACATTAGACAATTTTTGAAGGACCGAGGACTAGAATGGAACCAGGTCAGGAGCAAGACTGCCGATAGGATAGTCTGGCGCTCTCTCTTCCAAACCTCTACACCTGACGGTAGAAGGGGAACGACTAAGTAAGTAAGTAAGTAGTCTTCACTCTGGCGAGGTCTGATGTTGTCTTGGCGAGCGTGAAATTCACAGTGAAATAAAACTGCGAAAAGGTCAGACTATATTTCTATCTTCCCAAGCCTTCGTTTGTTATGGAGTTAAATAAACGCTCCAATCATACTTAAACAGGTCGGGTGTGGTACTTTCAAAATAATTCCGACATGGAAAAATTTTGCAAAGGTCACGTCTCCCATATATGGTAATATGATGTCCGATGCCCTTGTGTACAAACTTTCAAACACACCTCTGCCCATTATAATAATGTGACCGTGTTTTTCTGGCGTAATGACTCAGGGATGGTCGCTAGTCACCAGTGTTTGGCCAGACAAACAAATCTGGTTCTATTCAGCACTCCTGCCCAACACAAGCTTGGATAAACAAGCACCGTCGCTTGAAAAGATGGTCAGACAGATTATGAGATAATATATTGTCTAATAACCTGGCGTAACTTAACACGTCTTCGTGAAGTGTGAATGCGACACAATAAGATAAGAATTACTCCCGTAGCAAATACTGTCATAGGGGAGTGGCGTATTGGAGACTTTCCCCATGCTATGTCCAACATAAAGGGTAAAATGAATGAAAGGGACAAATCAAATGCCAAATAAAAGAAATGATACTGCCGTAATGCTGGAGGAGTGAGAGATCACACAAAAGGACAGGGACATACATTTCGTCACACACCCCATAACCTAAGATATTACATTAAATATCCAGGTTTGGACGTGAACTTTTGTGTGGTTTATGCCTTCCTCTTCTACTGTTCTGGATGACAGTGTTCTTCTCCTCATTATTTCGTGGGCGAGTGTTTAATTTGCTCGCTTGGCAATCTGTACAGTTCAATACGTACTGACGAACGTCTTTCCATCGTTGGGCCAGAAGTAAACCTCGTTAATATTACGCATAGTGGTACCCACGGGAACATGTTCCCCCGATAAAGATATATGAGCCGCTTTCATAACGGAAAGTCTTAAAGGGAGAGGCACTAAGAGTTGCTTCCCTTGCCTCGTCCGTCGAAAAAAATTCCATTCTCGTTTTGTAACGTTACATCTGAAGCATGGTTTATTTTGAGCTGACTCTGTTCAGAGTATGTCGCTAAAGTAATGTTGTCCATCTGCGCTCGACGTAACTCTGCTTTACTACATAGAAATTTCGAGTTGAGGTACGAGTTATCCAATTTTGGTTGTTGGTTACTCTGCTCATACTCTTTCTTCATAGTTTCATCCTTATGGTTGTCCGGACTATGGCTAACAGAGCAATCTCGCACAAACTGTCGAACATCATGTCGCAAACCTGGCCAGAAGTATTGTACCTTAAGATTTACTAGGGAATATGAACCTTTAAGGGGATGGGGCATGGTGATATGCATTTCTTGCATTAGGCGGGTGCGATAAGGGAGTGGCACAACTAACTGTTCATGTCCTCCACCCGTCTATAAACCAAACTTGACTCCCTGTAATATGCTCCCTGGGGAGTATGGGTGTAATTACCATCCAAATTGGAAAAGCAAGGCTTTAGGGTTTGATCTGCCCTTTGTGCCTGCTTCAGCTCTGAAATATTCAGGCTGTTTAAAAATGACAACTCAGGGGCCGCCAAGGCGTGTCCTGGGCTCTCTATCTCCAAGGAACACATATTTCCCCCCTAAAATGAGAGGATAGACTAAATCGTCTACCACTGCAGCATTGATTTTGCCCCGGACGTATCGGGTTGAAACATCAATTTCCGCCACCGGAAGAAGCATGGGTTTTATACTCTTCCGAGGCTCCTGTATTTCTACAGTTTCACCAGTGTATTGGTGGGCCTTCACCAAAGATTGATAAACTAAAGCTGAATATTCTAAGCCCGAATCATACGGGCACCTTATGGCTTGGTTACCAACGGTTAAGTGTTCAGTAATGGAAGGGTAACTAGGATTTTGTTCATATGCCTGTGGGTCATGTTTCCCTATCGGCCCCCTGATCAGGCAAGCGACACTATAAGGGCCCGGTTTAGGCCTCTTACAGTCCGATGTAAAATGCGTGTCTGTTTTGCACGATTTACAATATCGTCGTCCAGTTCCCTGGGCTGAATTGCTTTTTTTCTGCCTCTGGTGATCTTGTGGTTGTTGTTACTGTTGGTGGGCTGTTTTATGTGTTACGTTGTCCGTACTTTTGGAGTTATCATCTGGGTGATCCTTCTGTTTTGGGTGACTATCGTGGTGGTGCCTTTTAGATGAATTCACTTCCGACTGGGCGCTCTGGTACCTATCAGCAAACAGTACCACCTGCTCAAGAGTTTCGGCACCGTGTTTAGCCAGGAACATTCTCATGTCAGGGGTGAGCGAGTCTTTGAACTGCTCCACGAGAATAATCTCCTTCAGCCCTTCAAAACATTCATCGAAAATGCTGAGGGACCCCCACTTCTCCAAGTACGTTTCCAGCCTGGTAGCAAACTGTCGAAAAGATTCATCTTTCTGTATTTTAGCCTAGCTGAGTTTACAACGGAAGGCGTTAAGTATGAAACGCTGAAGCAGAGCTTTCTTCAACATGCCGTAGTTGTTCTGTTCTTCCGTGGGCATCTTGAGAAATACATCATAAGCAGACTCTGGGATAGCTTCATGTTGTATCTCTCCCTCTCCAAGCCATATGTAGCCGCTAAGGATTCAAACCTAGGGAGATAGATGTCAATTTCCTCTGAAGCCTCAGAGTAAACATCTAATTGAAAGTATATGGAACTAGATGCCACCACCTGAGTGGTGTTTCCTCCTTCGCTCCCTTGAGAGCTGCCAGATCCGCCATTGTTAGAACTAGATTCCACTCTTCTTCCTTCGAGTTCATATTCCTTCATTCTAATAGCGTGGGCTCTGTCGTCCTGTTCCTTCCTTTCTGCTCTCGCGGCCTGTTTCTTTTCCTTAGCGAATGCCCTTTCCTGTTCCGTTTCCGCTCTGTCGGCTTGTTCCTTCTCTTAAGCGAATGCCCTTTCCTTTTCTCTCTCTGCGGCTTCGTGATCTGCTTTGGCTTTTTCGTGCTCTCTGGCCAGTTTTCTTTCCTGGCGTTCCACGACTTTCTCTGCCTCCATCCTGTCCTTTTCCTCTTTATCTTTTTCTTTCTGTTCTCTCACCGAAGTAAGCACGAAGTCAGAAAGTTCTTTCGCTGCAAACCCTAGTTAGCGGCCTAGAGTAAGGTAAAAGGCATGGAGGTTTTGGGACGCTGCCATTCTGAGCGAAACGTCTGTTTACAAAGCTACACAAAATTACAACAGCAATTTAACTAGAAAATCACAAAGTTACAACACTTAATTTTCCACACCAAGTGAACTTCTTATTTAACTATAACTTTAAATTTAGTTACAGAGATTTGGTTTCTTTCAATTATTCTTTACAAAGTTATTTTTACCGTTATTTATACATACAATGAATGCTCGGTCTTACAATTACACACTCTTGACACGATTCTTTCAGTAAATCTGAAATTTATGTCAGTCATCTAGGGTAATTACTAGATAAGTTCTATAATCCAGGACGAGGTCAGTAATTGTGACGGTATTGCCTCCCCTGCTTTGCAGTAGTGGTCTAACAGTGGCCAAAACTCAAGAGTATCTATTAAAGGCTTCAATGGAGTCTATCTTTACACAAGATTGCTCTTGGCAGAAATGTAGATAGACGAGTAATCAAGCTTCTATCACATGCGAGTCTTTACAAGATATTCAGATAAGTGAAAACAACGATGGCTGTTGAAGAGCACGTTAATTCTGTAATCTGTGGATACCTTTTATGAAGAATTTAAGCAATGGTTTATTCTAGCTCGTTAAGCCCCCACCGCCGATTTACTCAGTGGAATTCTATTATTATAATATAGCTCTGTTTAGAGTGTGTGTTTAGTAACTTTGACCAAGACAAACATGTAGTACATTTAAAATGATTGAATCGAAGTTAAACTGGTATAATTACAAGAAACAAAGTTTAATAATCACCTTAAGTTTAACAGTTTAAAAGAAAAGAATGATAGTTAGTTACAAAATAAAGTTTTCATCACTCGGGTGATGGTTTTTGATAAGAAGTTCAAGTGGCAGCAAATAGGTTAACTTAGCTGCCAATGGTGATTATAATCCTCCTCCTGATAGGTAGGTTTTCTGTACACAGCTGTCGCTCGTCTCTGGTCAAAGTTCAGGCGTCGCACGTTCCCAGAACGTCAAAGAGTAACGCCCAAGCTGGTCCTGCGTCTGTCTATAAGACCCTCTTATAATGGTCACAACGTCAGCCCACTTCTACCTTCACTTGGTTCCAGAGATAGGACTTTCTGCTGGTACCACCAATAAGCCAATCTTTTCTACAGACTTGTTGCACAGATGAATAAAAGAGACGAGTCGATTACACGCGTCTGGGGGGGGGGGGGGGGGGAAGGGGGGGGACTTTAATTTTACAATAGATTCCCTCTCTGACTCCGTGTGTTTCTTCAGTTTTCCTTAGTCCTGGTTTTTCTTGTTACAATGCTAGAGATTTCCTGGGCTGTTTTTTGTAGGTCCTATTGGAATACTCTGATAAAAGGTCCAGTCCGATAAAAGGAATTATGAATCTAGTCTTCATTCTGGCGAGTTCTGATGTTGTCTTAGCGAGCGTGAAGTTCACAGTGAAATAAAACTGCGAAAAGGTCAGACTATATTCCTATCTTTCCAAGCCTTCGTTTGTTATGGAGTTAAATAAACGCTCCAATCATATTCAAACAGGTCGGGTGTGGTACTTTCAAAATAATTCCGACATGGAAAAATTTTGCAAAGGCCTGTAGCGTGAGGTTTTTATTGGCTCTAGGATCAGTCTAGTACTGACAATACAGAAGTAGAATTTCTGCAGAATATGGTGAAGTCCCAGTGTATGAGAGAACTACTGGTATCACAAATTAGTTACGGCTGTGAATGATCTGATCTCGAAAAATTAGTAGAGAGGAGACAGTCATAAAATGCCACCCCCGCTGTGTAACTAACAGTGATATTAAAAAAAAACAAGGAAACAGATTTTACTTTACAATGATAAAATTGACAATTGACTATCTACTCTTGTGCTGAAGGGTGGATGTTGGAAGATGGAATGCAATGGATTTGTAAGTTTACATATGATGTACATATATATATATATATATATATATATATATATATATATATATATATATATATATATATATATATATATATATATATATATATATATATATAACAACAAGTTTTCCAATTATAGGAAACAAATTTATATCAGCTGTGCTGTTAATTAAGTATATAAAATTTATCAGCTATGCTGTTATTCTTGTCTCTTGCTACGCTAACTCAGTTTTTCGTACTTGACCGTTAAATGCTCACAATTGCCGACGGAAATGGTACAAATGTGTACTCATCTCTTAAAACAGTTCTGTCCTTAATTTCTTGCACACAACACCCGCTGATGATCGTTTCGTTAGCCCACTCAAGACTGAAAGGGACTAAAGATGTAGCTCCTGGGCAATCACTGGGCTCCTGCAAAGTTCCAGGCAGCTGGATTGACTGGACATACGACCTCAGGCTGGATGACACGAATAAAACCTGTAACAAGTAAAAATAGGGGCTAATTTCTGTCCTCAAGCCCACCTATTTCTATTGTATATGAGATGAGCGTGTCACAGGTGTCTGCATGTAGGATGAATGACAACATGGCTCAGTATGAGTTAGCAATAGCGAGACAAGACAGGTGTCTACTTGCAAAACATTCTTTCTGATAAATTAGTACATGAATACACCCAATAATATAAATTCAATACATGAATACTCCAATAATACGTACACCTAGGTGTGATACAACCATTTCCTTCCCCTTATAATATACCAGGCCCTCTCTGACAAGTGCTATACTGGCTGGTAACATATATCCTAACAATATTGTTGTGTTCTGATGATAGGAGTTATATGAGACAAGGACTGTTTGGTTATATTTCAGGTTGGAGTTATATGAGACAATAGATTGGAGTTATATGAGACAATAGATTGGAGTTATATGAGTCCTAACAAGGACTGTTTTGGTTATATTTCAGTTGGTTTTATATGAGACAATAGATTGGAGTTATATGAGACAATAGATTGGAGTATGAGTCCTATTGGTTTTCGTTTTCATCAATCATATCAGGAAATACAATCATTATACCTAATTCCCCAAGATACAATCAGTAACCTGATAAATTCATAGTGAAACAATTTGTATTAAATATATACAGGTGTAGGTAGTATAAATGACTGCTGTAGGCCTATTCTCCTACAAGTATAGTAAGTATACTTACCCTCTAAGATTTAAACAGTCCAGTCGACTTTAGTGAAGCAAGAGTTCCCGGTCACGCAGTTAAGCAATAAATCAAAGGTTGAGAGCTTTCTCTTGCCCCAGTCGGTCGTGCTGGCCTCGTGTTTGTATGTGTGATTTTTTTAAATAGAACACGCCGGATATATATAGGTAGATGCAGGTAACTTTTACTGCGTAAGGAACCGTTTTTGATTGGTTCCCGGCGTTTTAGCCTTTTTAATAGCCAGCGGTTTCGTACTGGCCATGACCGAGATCGAGTTCCGAAAAACAGGGCTTATGCCTAATTTTATTCTATCTGCCGCCATATTGGGAGACAAGATGGCCGTGACCGAGACCCGAAAAACAGGGCTTATGCCGAATTTTATTCTGGCTCAGAGACTGGGGAACGTTGCTCGTTGATTGGTTGGGGCATAGTTGTATCTCGACAATGTGTATTAACAAAGAAGTGGGTTTACACACACGTTTTACGACAAGGTCACGTCTCCCATACATGGTAATATGATGTCCGATGCTTTTGTGTACAAACTTCCAAACATACCTCTGTACATCATAATATTGTGACCGTGTTTTTCTGGCGTAATGACTCAGGGATGGTCGCTAGTCACCTGTGTTTGGCCAGACAAACAAATCTGGTTCTATTCAGCACTCCTGCCCAACACAAGCTTGGATAAACAAGCACCGTCGCTTGAAAAGATGGTCAGACAGATTATGAGATAAAATATTGTCTAATAACTTGGCGTAACTTAACACGTCTTCGTGAAGCGTGAATGCGACACAATAAGATAAGAATTACTCCCGTAGCAAATACTGCCATAGGGGAGTGGCGTGTTAGAGACTTTCCCCATGCTATGTCCAGCATAAAGAGTAAAATGTATGAAAGGGAAAAATCAAATAAAAGCGATCGGAGAGAAAAATGAAGAAGAAGAAATGATACTGCTGTAGGGCTGGAGGTGTGAGAGATCACTCAAAAAGACAATGACATACATTTCGTCACACTAGTTGAACAGCACGCGCATAGCCAAAGCTAGTCCAAATTGAATAAAGAAGTACCGTGAAGAGTGTGTCACGGATTGCCTACCCTGCTTCGCAGTAGTGGTCCAACAGTGACCAAAACTCAAGAGTATCTAATTGTAGCAAAGTTAGATTTTGCTGGGGAGGTTATGATGGTATCCTAAAAGAATGAAATCCGTGTATGTATTAACCGTGTGAGGTCAAGCACATGTAGGCCCCTGACTCTATAAATGATGATGATGAATTATGTGCATGGAACCTAACGCTATCTCCCTAGATCTCACACGGTCACTATTTTGGCTCTAGTGTCTGGTGTATAATGTACCTAGTGTCTAGAGGAGAAATGAAATGATGGTACACAACACACACAAAAAAAAACACTTTAATTTTCTATGAAGAAGTGAATAAAACCTGTGGTTAAGTTTTTCTTTAAATCTAATAATTTTTTGTACAATTTATTTTGCCTGTCCAGTCATATCGTTTGGACGGGTCTTTGAAAATGAGGACAAGATAGTTTACATAAAAGATTAACTAAAATTGTGTGGACAATCTGCCCAAATAACTACAAAGTTAATATATGTCTTTCCTTTTGGAATGTTCACAGCTTACACTTTATTCATCTAATAGGGAGAGTCACTGTGTATGAGGGGCTGTATTATCGTCATACCCCATCAACTTCCTGAGTATGATTGGAAATACCAAGGTTTATTTAAAACGAAACTGTCAGATATACCCAGGGCCTTAATATATCACCTGGGGTTTCTTGTTGAATGATAAGATATTGTGTAGTTGCAGAAATATCGATATCACATCACACGCCCAAGCTCCTGCTGTTATCTCTTGAAAACATACATGAAATTTCGGAGACTTCTTGGCGTGATCGTCACTCCTCAGGTTTCCTGTCACCAGCTGGCAACAGGAAACAAAACCTCTGCAACAAAAGGACACCCTGGCCTTTTACATCTGATCACTTATTCTTTTATTTAATTTCATACGTGGGTATGGGGTCAGCCTCGCGTGCATTTCAGGTGCACTCACCCCTAATTTTTCATGACTCCCACCTTGCTGTGACCACCCCTCAGGTCCCTATGGCAGATACGCCACTGTACGTTTACATAGTTTTCCTCAATAATATAATGTGGGGTAACCACATTTCCTTTTATATATTTTTTCTCATCTTCTTCTTTTTAAATATAAATGCTTCAGGCATGTTGAACAGTGTTCCTTGAACACGGAGGCTTACTAATATACTCTAATACAATAATATTCAAACATAATCATGACAACATACATTAGTTAGATACATTTCAACGTGAGGACTCAACAATGTCTGCTCCCGGCACGTCCTTCACTTTTTCCCAATAGCAGTATCTAACTTTGGTAATGGGATTAAACATATTAAATTCATAAAGCATTCTTACCACAAATCAAGAAATATAAACAAATGACGCTGACTTTGCAAAGAAATGGCCTCAGTTTCTTCTGCTCCGTCCAGACTGTGAAATACTTATTTAGTTATTTAATTTACTTTTAAATTTATCACAGCTGTTCTCAGCGTATCTGAATAAAATTTTTTAGTTCAACTGGCAATGAGTAGTGAAAGCTTTTTGCTAATATTTAGTAGCACTGGCCAATCGAAAGCTTGCGACTACCAGAATTCAAATGCAGTTTTTGAAAAAAACAAAAATAATTCCAAACATACTCTGCGTCTGGTAGTCGATTGGCCAGCCTGCTTTAGTTATGCCCAATAAAAAAGATGTTTCGTTTTTGGTAACAATTTTCTTACCGCTCCCCTCTCCTCCTATACTCTTGTTACCCAAGCGAATTTGAATTTACCTCAATGCCTCCCTTCTAAGCCGGTGTCCTCACTAACGTCATGAAAAAACAAGCAGGAACAACAGTCTGTCTGTTCGCGCGTCCGTATACATTTAGTATTTTCTCAATAACTTAGCTATTACTGGGACTATCATATTGTTTAAAACACATTCTTGCTCAGTGGAATCTAAGCTATATCACCATATGATTTTTATGGTCAGATTCATATTGGTTTAGCTTTTCAATTTTCTCACCGGCAATCGTCAAATAAAAATTTTACACACGACGGCCATCTTCCCCTCTCGCTAGCATGTATTTTTCAAATAACTAACTTGTTTTTGTGACGTCAGAAACATTACCGCGAGGAGGCCATTGTGGTGAATTTGATGTTAATACAGTTTGTTGTAAAGAAATCTTAGTGTACTGAATGAGGTCAGCTGTGAAGATCCCTGAATATAATAAATATTGGAGTAAATTTCCATTGCACCTTTCTACTACCACCACTATGATCTCATTCAGACTTATTCTAGATAGAATGTAAGATGACTACGTTTGGTGTCTAGGGTTATGAAATGTTAGTGTAAGGTTGCATTAACCAACTAAACATATAAACAATTACACAAATTATTTTATTATCTAATATAACACAACAGTACCACGACAATCACATACAAACTACACTTTAAAAGACTATCTTTAGTAAGTCAGTGGTTGAAAGTTTGGTAAAGTTAATATTTTCAATTTATTGTCCTGAATCTGATTTATTTGGAATCAGGACTGACAATCAAAGTGAAATCATAGAAATTAATTACATCAATCAATTTACACAATGGGTCTTCTGACCATAATACACATATTATTATATAAGGGTGTAGTTGTATTGTCTAACTGAGGTGACTTCTAGTATACACTGGTTGATTGTTTATTATCATCATCTCTGCATGTTGTTTGTAAGTTTTTGTGGACACTGATGGAATGTTTATATCACTATTCCCAGTTTCTTATTTGTAATATAATGTTAGTTGAGCGATCAGGTGCCGAAACATGCACCTATCTTTGTAATATGATGTAGGAATCTTCCTGCACTTCGCTGAACGACACCTTCAGCTCCCACTTCTTCAAGAATGATGGTGGTTTACAGTTGTCTCCGAAAAAGGCAAGACTGTGGCATGAATATATCGGCCCACTGTAGTCTGGCACCAGTTATTGACAGCAACCAAAACCCTCACAGATGCAAGGAAATAACACAATTAAACGATGACTAGGCAATAGAATATGGCACATTTTCGATCTGCCCTATGTCCAGGCTTTTCCTATGTTAGAAAATTTCTCCGCCTGCTCTCATCGATCTTGCTTTACACAAAATGTACTTGAAATGGCAGTGAACAGTCCCCGTTTCGTACCAGTAGCTACTGCTTTGTCCAATGGGACCATATTTACATTTATTTTTGAATCTATCGTTTCAAATAACAACTCCCAATATGTTTCCAAGGCAAATACATTTTTAGTTTTAGGTCAACCAATCATACTTCGCCTTCCTTTAAAATCCACCCAATCAAATATCCCGTACCTTTTAACCTCATTTACCCAAAGTCGTTTTTTCAAAACATTCCATAAAAAATTACAAGCAGGCAAGATCTTTACTTGACAGTCTGGTCGGGTCCACTATAGTATTATGGCTATAATTAGTTAATTAATGGACTATTTGCGTAACTATTACCATATTCTTTGTCAACAAGTCCTAAGGTACACGAATATACAATTTATATGGGACTAGTTGGCTTGGTTCAGAAGTACACAGTTTTTTTTTTCTGTTAGTGTTTTTTATTTTTAGTCTACTACACGTTCAATTCTTTTCCATGTGCTGTCTTCATTATTTACGTGATAATTACGTCCTTTGAAATAAGAGCTAAGGTTGTTTTTGTGACACGAGTTGTCTACATGTTCTAACTTTTTCCTCGTATTTTGGGGAAACCCCTAAGGCAAGGCTTGCCCCTGTGCTAGTATTGGCTTTTAGTTTAAAATCAATGCGAAACGAATTAGCATTTCCCCTCCTCGTTCCACAATGCATTTTTAGGCACATATTTTCTTAGAACTAGGAAAAGTGGTTATGTCAAGGACGAAT
Source organism: Oreohelix idahoensis (assembly GCA_024509875.1). NCBI lineage: Eukaryota > Metazoa > Mollusca > Gastropoda > Stylommatophora > Oreohelicidae > Oreohelix > Oreohelix idahoensis. The sequence goes on along the minus strand of JAMPIV010021035.1, from coordinate 51,936 downwards.
TTGAAAAATTTGGGTACCGTTTTGTTCGGCTATTCGTTAGCAAATAATAATCTGAAGGCGTAGGCGATACCAACAGTTCTAACAGAAAATTCGTTTATACTTTCTTATCTTTTCCTTTATGCCCGATATTGTTATATATTAAATTAGATATTGTATTTAGAAATTCACTACACATGTCCCCCCTTTAGAACAGACGATCATATGTCAGTTCCTATTTCTAAATACACATAGATGAATTTACTATCTATGCCTGATGACTACTATGATGTTCGTCGTACGGATGTCTGCTTAAAAAATCAGCTCCCACATTAGTTTTTTCCGGGAATGTACTCTATGGTAAACTGGAATGGCTGTAAGAGCAAAGACTAGCGCAATAACCTAGCATTTTCATGCCTTGCTTGTGACAGACACTTCTTCTTCTTTGATCCTTAGCCGCCGACCGTCAAAGCAGTCAGTGGCCATCACGCCTAGTGGCGTCTTGTAGGGCAACAACAAATTGATTCCACTTTGCTCGGTCGGTGGCCATCCTTCGTACATTGTCCCAACTCTGGTTCATTCTTTGCATCTCAGCCTCCACAGTCCTCCGCCAGGTTGTTTTTGGTCGGCCTCTCTTTCGTTTTCCTTCAGGGCTCCAAAGCATAGCTGTTCTTGTGATGGCATCGGGGTCTCTTCTGAGGACATGACCAACCCAGTTCCAGCGTCTGCCAGCTATGATGGTGTGCATGTCCTCTTGCTTGCTACGAGTAAGCAGATCTTGTTTAGTGATGGTATTCGGCCAAAAGATTCGGTGAATTTTCTTAGGCATGTTGTGTGAAAAGAGGACAATTTCGACATTTCCTTCTCTGTAACTCTCCAGCATTCCGCACCATGGAGAAGCACAGAAAGCACACAGCTCTGATAAAATCTTAATTTTGTGCTTGTGCTGTATTGGGAGGACTTCCAGATGTTGTTTAGGCTAAAGAAGGCTGTTCTTGCCTTATTCATTCTGATGTTGATGTCTTTGCCTGCCCCGCCGTCTGCTTTTCTTTCAATTCTTGGTATGCTAATTCACATTGCACTGTCCAAATAATTCTATCAGGATTTCCTTTGCGCGTTAAATCAGTCAATGGAGCACATATGGAGTTAAAGTTTTTTATATACTTTTGGTAAAAACCACATAATGAGACAAAAGATCGCACATCGTTTTTTGTTTGTGGTCTTGGTGCTTTTTAAAATTTCTCCAGGTTCTTGGGGTCAGGGGTCATGTTTCCCTGATGTACTGTGTGGCCCAAGAATTCCAGCTTTTTACATCCAACACAGCATTTCGTCGGTCTAGCTGTCAAATTGGTCTCTCTCAATCGATCAAACAACATATTCAGAGAGTTAATGTGTTCCTCAAATGTTTCTGTTGCTATGAGAATATCATCCGTGAAGTTGGTGATGCATGGATTCTTCAGGGGATCCAGTAACTTTCTCATCATCCTCGAAAACACACTCGGTGCATTTTTCAGCCCGAATGGCAACATATTAAATTCATAATGTCCTTCCGAGGTGCTAAAGGCTAAATAAGGTTTAACTTCCGGCTTTACTGGAATCTGATAGTAGCCTTTGCTCAGATCCACTTTAGAGAAATATTTAGCTCTATTCAGCCTGGCAAACAGCTGATTTGTATCAGGTAATGGATCCACCAGACCTTCTGTGACAGCATTCAGTTTCCTGTAATCTATACACAGCCTGTGTTCTCCAGAGGGTTTTCTTAACAGAACCACACTGGAACTGTAGGGAGATTCACCGTGCGAGATAATCCCTTCTCTCAACAGATAATCTATCTCCTCCCTTAAAGCTTTTTCCTTAGCGAACGGAATCGAATAGGCTTTCATACAGATTGGTGTTGGGTCTATGAGTTTCATATCATACTCCAATAAATTTGTATGCCCCGGACGGTCCGTTAACACATCTGTATGATTATTCAGAACCTGTTGAACCCTCTCAATCTGAATTTCCGTTAAGTGTGTGCTGATTTTTACCTGTGCGGCGGTTTCACAGGGATGTAAAGGATATTCATGAGAAGTGAGTGGTTCCTTTTTCATCTCCATTGCAACAGACAAGGTCAGTAGGTGTGTCTCTTCCTGGTTTTCTCTGTCCAGATATTTCTTCAGGAGATTCACATGATAGATTTTCTCTTTCCCTTTCTTATCTATCTTATAATTTGTTCTAGACACCTTCTCTAGAACTGTATATGGACCTTGCCATCCAATTTGCAATTTATTCTGGCTGCCGGGCAGTAGAAGTAGCACCTTCTCTCCCACAGATAATTCTCGATCCTTCGCTTTCTTATTGTAATAGGCAGCATGCTTTTTCCTGGCTTGTCTCAAATTTTCATTGGCAAGTTTCCAGCCAGTTTTAAGACGAGTGGTCAGCTCGTTCACATATTGATATGTTGAGGTAATATTTTCTTCTGCCTTTTCATCGGTCCAGGTCCTTAACAAGGCTTCCAAGGGACCTTTTATTGGCCTTCCAAATAACAATGTTGCCAGGGCCATACCGGTTGAACTATGGGGTACCTCCCGGTAGGCAAACAGGGCGGCGGGAAGGTACTGATCCCATGTATCTGGTTTTTCATGTGCCAACTTCCTCAGGATCGACATGAGCGTCCCGTTAAATCTTTCTACTTGGCCATTTCCTTGAGGATGATACGGGCTACAATGAAAGTGTTTGGCTTGAAAGATCCTGAATACTTCTTCTGTTATTTTCCCCTTGAACTGAGAGCCCTTATCAGTCAAGATTTGGTTGGGAAAGCCTAACCTGGTGAAGATTGTGAGTAATGCCTCTGCCACATGCTTCGAATCAATTGATGACAGGACTACCGCCTCTCCCCACGTAGAACAAGTGTCCACCAGAGTCAGAATGTAACTGTTCCTCCTCTTGGTCCGAGTGAGAGGTCCCACAATGTCCACGGCAACTCTTTCAAAGGGGGTTCCTACTATGGGCATTTCCCCTAGAGTTACTGGAGCAGTCCAATGCTTTTGAGCTACCCGGTGGCACTCTGGACAGGATTTTACATATTTCTTTATGTCTTCAGTTATTCCTGGCCAGAAATAATGACAAGCTATACGCTGTCCTGTTGCGCTGATCCCCATATGACCACTGAAGCGAATCGCATGCCCTAGTTCCAACACTTTAGTCCTATATGAAATTGGAAGGACCAGCTGTCCGTGACCATTGGATCCATTTCCAGCCTTCCTATATATCAAATTGTTCTTCATATAGGAATCTCCCTTGCCTGGAGGTGTATGACATTTGGGCAATTTCTTAAAACAAGGCTTGAGGGTCTTATCCTCCGCCTGTGCCTTCCTCATCTCATCTGGATGGGTATTTATCGGATTATCCTCCTCCTTTTTAGACTGTGATCTGGTCTGCACTGTTGCCATGGTCACAGGTCTCTTGGGATTCCCCAAGAAGACATATCTACACCCCAATATCAGAAGGTAGATTGGTTCATTTATCACTGCTGCTTTTATGATTCCTTCCACATATCGCGTTTTCACATTTATCCTGGCGACGGGAAGTGTCATGGTCGCTACGTCCTTGGTTGCAGTTTGAATCTCCACTGTTTCTGTGGTGTATTGATCTGCCTGCACCAGGTGAGAACTCACAACTGAATCATAATCTAATCCAGTATCATACAAACACCTTATGGTGACACCATTGCATGTTACATCTTCACACACTGGGGGGTGGTAAGGTTCCTGTTGTTCAGAAAGGTTGACCTTTACTCCCTTTCTCCCCATTTTCATTGCAGCGAAAGAAGGAGTTTTCTTTCTACAATTTTCAGTGTTATGGTTGTCCATCCGACAATGTTTACAATACTTCTTTCCTTGGTTGAAGGGTTTTCTGTCATTATATTTCCTTTCATTGAATTGAGAGGTTTTATTATTATAGTCATTGCGTGGCCTATCAAACTGGTGCTTACCTTTGTTCTGGTCTCTATGGTCAAACTTATTAAAGTTTTGAGGTGCCTTAAAATTGTCTACCTGTTTTTTTTTATTTCCAACTACCTCTGCTTGGGCTGCCTGATACCTCTCAGCGACATTGAGTAACTCACCCAGCCTCTCTGCACCTTGTTCCATGAGAAACTTTCTCAGGTCTGGAGCCATGGACTCTCTTAGTTGCTCAATAAGGATCATTTCCTTAAGATCTTGGGTTTTCCCCAGAGCAGTCCATTTCTCTAAGTAGGTCTCTAACCGTGCAGAGAACTGGTGATAAGTCTCACCCGACAGTAGTTTGGCATTCCTAATTTTTTTTCTATAAAATTCCCCATTCTTTTCATATCTTAACAAAAGAGCCTGCTTTAGCATGTCATAATTGTCCTGATCATCCCTGCTCATCTTGGCAAAAACTTCATAAGCTGTACCACGAAGCCCTTGTGATAACTTTAGGCTCCACCTTTCTCTCTCTAAACCATACGTGGTAGCTAAAAGTTCATATCTATTTAGGTAACTTTCTATGTCATCGTCTTTCTCAACAAAATGGTCTAAATGAAAACTCATAGCTGAGGTTGAGGCTCCCTGACTAGTAGTAGCATCTGAGGCAAAGGGGCTGGCACAATTTTCAGGAGCATGGCCTTGAAATTCTAACTCCCTTAGTCGTAACTCATGCTCCCTCTGCAATCTTTTATCTTCTGCTTCCCTTTCGGCAGTCAATCTCTTTTCTTCTCTTTCTGCAGCTAGTCTCTTTTCTTCTCTTTCTGCAGCTAGTCTCTTTTCTTCTCTTTCTGCAGCTAGTCTCTTTTCTTCTCTTTCTGCAGCTAGTCTCTTTTCTTCTCTTTCTGCAGCTAGTCTCTTTTCTTCTCTTTCTGCAGCTAGTCTCTTTTCTTCTCTTTCTGCAGCTAGTCTCTTTTCTTCTGCCTCCAATGCCCTGGCCTCCTTGTCAGCCTCAATCTGCAGCCTCTTAATTTCTTTATCTGCCTCTAACTTTCTTTCTGCTTCAAATTTTCTTTCTTCACGCTCAATAAATTTGTCACATTCAGTTGTGACATAAGCAATCATAATTTGTCCCTTCATTCCCAATTCTTTAACAGCCTGCACAGCAGCAGGTCGAAACTTTGCCAGATCCGCCATTTTGTACTAGGCAAACCTTTAAAATTTCTAACTAGACAAATTTCTAATTATAACTAACAATTTCTAATTATAACTAAGAACAACCACAGGCACTGATAGCTCAACCACTATTTAATTTCTCCAAAAAGGAATGCTTTTAGTTTTTTACTATCTGAGATTCCCAATATAATTGATAATATTTTAAGAATTTAAAATCCCACAAGCAAACTACCCAATATAGTTGGTGTTATGAAAAGTTCAATCCCCAGGAGCGAGACCCCAATATATGTGGTGGGTTTGATGTTAATACAGTTTGTTGTAAAGAAATCTTAGTGTACTGAATGAGGTCAGCTGTGAAGGTCCCTGAATATAATAAATATTAGAGTAAATTTCCATGGCACCTTTCTACTACCACCACTATGATCTCATTCAGACTTATTCTAGATAGAATGTAAGATGACTACGTTTGGTGTCTAGGGTTATGAAATGTTAGTGTAAGGTTGCATTAACCAACTAAACATATAAACAATTACACAAATTATTTTATTATCTAATATAACACAACAGTACCACGACAATCACATACAAACTAAACTTTAAAAGACTATCTTTAGTAAGTCAGTGGTTGAAAGTTTGGTAAAGTTAATATTTTCAATTTATTGTCCTGAATCTGATTTATTTGGAATCAGGACTGACAATCAAAGTGAAATCATAGAAATTAATTACATCAATCAATTTACACAATGGGTCTTCTGACCATAATACACATATTATTATATAAGGGTGTAGTTGTATTGTCTAACTGAGGTGACTTCTAGTATACACTGGTTGATTGTTTATTATCATCATCTCTGCATGTTGTTTGTAAGTTTTTGTGGACACTGATGGAATGTTTATATCACTATTCCCAGTTTCTTATTTGTAATATAATGTTAGTTGAGCGATCAGGTGCCGAAACATGCACCTATCTTTGTAATATGATGTAGGAATCTTCCTGCACTTCGCTGAACGACACCTTCAGCTCCCACTTCTTCAAGAATGATGGTGGTTTACAGTTGTCTCCGAAAAAGGCAAGACTGTGGCATGAATATATCGGCCCACTGTAGTCTGGCACCAGTTATTGACAGCAACCAAAACCCTCACAGATGCAAGGAAATAACACAATTAAACGATGACTAGGCAATAGAATATGGCACATTTTCGATCTGCCCTATGTCCAGGCTTTTCCTATGTTAGAAAATTTCTCCGCTTGCTCTCATCGATCTTGCTTTACACAAAATGTACTTGAAATGGCAGTGAACAGTCCCCGTTTCGTACCAGTATCTACTGCTTTGTCCAATGGGACCATGTTTACATTTATTTTTGAATCTATCGTTTCAAATAACAACTCCCAATATGTTTCCAAGGCAAATACATTTTTAGTTTTAGGTCAACCAATCATACTTCGCCTTCCTTTAAAATCCACCCAATCAAATATCCCGTACCTTTTAACCTCATTTACCCAAAGTCGTTTTTTTCAAAACATGCCATAAAAAATTACAAGCAAGCATGATCTTTACTTGACAGTCTGGTCGGGTCCACTATAGTATTATGGCTATAATTAGTTAATTAATGGACTATTTGCGTAACTATTACCATATTCTTTGTCAACAAGTCCTAAGGTACACGAATATACAATTTATATGGGACTAGTTGGCTTGGTTCAGAAGTACACAGTTTTTTTTTCTATGTTAGTGTTTTTTATTTTTAGTCTACTACACGTTCAATTCTTTTCCATGTGCTGTCTTCATTATTTACGTGATAATTACGTCCTTTGAAATAAGAGCTAAGGTTGTTTTTGTGACACGAGTTGTCTACATGTTCTAACTTTTTCCTCGTATTTTGGGGAAACCCCTAAGGCAAGGCTTGCCCCTGTGCTAGTATTGGCTTTTAGTTTAAAATCAATGCGAAACGAATTAGCATTTTCCCTCCTCGTTCCACAATGCATTTTTAGGCACATATTTTCTTAGAACTAGGAAAAGTGATTATGTCAAGGACGAATTTGAAAAATTTGTTTACCGTTTTGTTCGGCTATTCGTTAGCAAATAATAATCTGAAGGCGTAGGCGATACCAACAGTTCTAGCAGAAAATTCTTTTATACTTTCTTATATTTTCCTTTATGCTCGATATTGTTATATATTAAATTAGTTATTGTATTTAGAAATTCACTACAGCCATAAAATTGTCTGCGTGTTTTGCCTCTGTTGGCTTTGCTCCAGCGTGTATGTATATGCATGGCGGACTGTCAAGCGAAGCGGGGTGTTGGCGTGGCGGGTTAAGAATAGGCGTTAATAATTTGTATTGTATCGTGTAACACTACCAAAAATTGTAAGGATTACTTCTTATTACCAGCGTTAAAGTTAACTATTACGTTAATTCAGATAGTTATTTTGCGGCACACTTCCGCAAAATCGTTAATTGTAAGTCTTGGCTGCAGAATGTACGCAGCAGATCTGGCAAAATGTTAAATGTTGGTAGTACGTTTTCGAAACCGAAACTAAAACGCGTGTTAGATTTTTACCGTGGGATCGTTCTATAGGCTTTATCACTGCACAAAAGACAGCGTTGCTGGCGTGTGAGAACATCACAGTCAAATACAATAGGGCGGGTTTATTTATTATCATTTTATGACTAAAATCTTACTGAAATGAGCGATTATTCTCGCAGATTTTACTACACACCTCCCATCCTAAAATATGCAATCATTAGCAGGTTATAATCTGCGTGATAACTTAGCTCAATGAAGTCTTACGCGTTTTTCTGATCTTCATCATAAGGATGTCTACTTAAAAAGTCTGCACCTACGTTCCGAGTGCCGGGAATATATTCTATCAGAAATGAGTATGGCTGCAATAATAAAGACCATCTCAATAATCTGGAATTTTCATGCTTGGCCTGTGACAGGAATACGAGGGGTGAATGATCAGTTTGGACCACAAATGTCCTGTCATATAAATAAATCTGGAATTTCTTTATAGCCCATATCAAAGCTAGACATTTCTTTTCACTTGTTGAATAATTTTTTTTCGCCTTGTTCAACATGCGGCTTGCATAAGCGACTGGGTTCAATTCTCCATCTTGTGAGGAGGACCTTGCAACAGTGTAGCGCCTAGGCCCACATTGCTTGCGTCACTTTCACGATAAATTCTTGATTCAAGTCAGGCAATTGCAATACTGGCCTGCTTGTAAAATTCTCTTTTAACTCCTGGTAAGCCAATTCACACTGTGCTGACCAATTTATTGTATCAGGTTGACCTTTGCGAGTCAAATCCGTCAGAGGAGCACATATAGAGTTAAAATTTTTAATGTACTTTTGGTAGAAACCACACAACGACACGAAAGATCGCACATCTTTCTTTGTTTGTGGTCTAGGTGCTCTTTTCAATTTTTCCAGATTCTTGGGATCAGGGGTCATGCTACCCTGATGTACAGTATGTCCCAAGAATTCCAACTCTTTACAACCAATACAACATTTTGTTGGCCTAGCGGTTAAGCATATTCAGCATATTCAAAGAGGTAATGTGTTCCTCAAATGTTTCCGTCGCAATGAGGATATCGTCCATAAAATTCGAAATACATGGATTTTTCAGGGGATCCAATAATTTTCGCATCATCCTTGAAAACACACTCGGGGCATTTTTTCAACCCAAACGGTAACATGTTGAACTCATAATGACCTTCCGATGTGCTAAAGGCTAAATAAGGTCAAACCTCAGGCTTTACTGGAATTTGGTAATAGCCTTTGCTAAGATCCACCTTAGAAAAATATTTTGCCTTGTTCAGCCTGGCAAATAGTTGAGTAGTATCAGGTAATGGATCCACCTGACCTTCTGTGACAGCATTCAGTTTCCTGTAATCTATGCACAGTCTATGTTCTCCCGATGGTTTCCGCAACAAAACCACACAGGAACTATAAGGAGACTCACTGTGAGAAATAATCCCTTCTTGTAACACATAATCAATCTCCTCTTTCAAAGCTTTTTCCTTAGCGAAAGGAATAGAATAGGGCTCATACAGATAGGTGCTGTGTCTAGTAGTTTCAAATCATATTCCAACAAATTTGTGTGCCCCGGTTTATCCGTTAACACATCTGTATGTTTCTCAAGGACCTGTTGAACCTTCTCCTTCTGTCCTTTTGTCAGGTGATTACTGATCTCTCACCTGTGCAAACGTTTCACTGGTTTTCAGTGGATATTTGAATGAGGAGAGAGGGTCATTTTTCATTTCGGTTGCAATAGACAAGGCCAGTAGGTGTGTTCCATCCTGGATTTGTCTGTCCAGATATTTCTTCAAAAGGTTCACATGATAGACTTTTTCCTTTCCCTTTTTGTCTATCTTATAATTTGTTCTGGATACCTTTTCAAAACTGTATACGGCCCTTGCCATCCGATCTGAAGTTTATTGTTGCTGCCGGGCAATAGAAGAAGCATCTTCTCTCCTACAGCAAGTTCTCTATCCTTAGCTTTCTTATTATAATAAGCAGCATGCTTTTTCCTGGCTTGTCTCAAATTATCATTTGCCAGTTTCCAACTAGTTTTTAAACGAGTGGTCAGTTCGTTCACATATTGATAAGATGAGGTAACATTCTCCTCTGCCTTCTCATCTGTCCAGGTCCTTAACAAATTACATATGGACTTTTAATTTTTCATACTTATTTTTCATGGCACCCGTCAGGTCCTTTACATTAGAAACTTTGTAGTGAGGACTTTTCTTCCTAGAATCATCACTCACAAATCGTCCACTACCAATTCTTTTCTTGGGGTTTTCGCCCCACTTTAAGTTCATTGTTAGAGATCTTCGCTCTCTTTTCGTTTCCTCCAGTTTATATAATTCTGACCGAGGGATTGTCAGTTTAGTCTGGGGTAAAACTACTCGTCGCATAGTGGTCATTCTAATACCTTCGAGTGAAGACTGTGTGTGAAAAGGGGGCTCCCATTCCACTTTGTCTACCTTATTACAATTATTTTTATTTCCAGGCCTAAGTTTTGCCCCGTGGCATGTCTAGGTCCTGATCAATTTTTCCCACTTGTGGGTGTTTTCCCTCATGAAATACGCCACATGCTTCTACTACAAAATTCTCAAAACGATGACCATCATATCTGGCCAATAATATTTTTGAGCTACTTTTTGGCAGATGGTACCTACTTTCTCGTGGTCCCCATCTTTTCCACCATGTAAACTCCCGTATTAACGTCTGCCCTATACATTTTAGGAAGAACCAGCTGTCCATGACCAGCTGAACCAGTTCCGGCCTTCCTATATAAACAATTTATTCTTTATGTAAAATTCTCCTTTTCGGGGAGGTGTATTGCAGGTACGCAATTTTTGAAAGCACTGCTTCAGTGACTTATCTTGAGTGCCTGTGCCTTCCTCATCTTCTCTGGATGAGTATTTATAGGTTCATCTTCTTCCTTTCTGGATTGTGATCGTGTCTGGACTGCTGCCAAGACCACAGGTCTCTTGGATTTCCCAAGTAGACATAACGACACTCCAATATCGAGGGTAGATGGGTGCGTCTATCACTGCTGCTCTGATTATCCCTTCCACATAGCGAGTTTTCACTGTTATCCTTGCAATGGGAAGTTTCATGAGTGGTAGGTCCTTGGTCGCCCCTTGTATCTCCACTGTTTCTGTGGTATACTGATCTGGGTTCACCAAGTGCGAGCTCACGACAGCGTCAAAATCTAAACCTGTTTCATAGAGGCACCTAATGGTGACCTCATTGCATACAACATCCTCACAAACTGGGGGTGATAAGGTTCCTGCTGTCCAGCAGGTTTGTCCTTTACTTCCTGGTTCCTCCTTCTCATAGCAGCACATCCAGAAGGTTTACTTTTACAGAATTCGGTGTTATGGTTGTCCTTCCTACAATGTTTACACACCTCTTTCCTTGGTTAAAATGCTTTTTTTCATCATTCTTTCTGTCATTGAAATGTGAGGTTTTGTTTTTAAAATCATTCCGAGGCCTATCAAAGTTCTGCTTCTTTCTGTTATCAAATTTATTATGGTTTTGAGGAGCCTTATACTGATCTACTGGTTTTTTCTTGATACCAGCTACCTCTGCCTGGGCTGCCTGATACCTCTCAGCGACATTTATGATCTCACCCAGTCTATCCGCGCCCTGTTCCATGAGAAACTTTCTCATGTCTGGAGCCATGGACTCTCTCATCTGTTCAATGAGTATCATCTCTTTGAGATCTTGGGTTTTCCCCAAAGAAGCCCATTTCTCCATATACGTCTTCAACCGGGCGGAGAACTGGTGATAGGTCTCACCCGACAGTAGCCTGGCATTCCTAAATTTCTTTCTATAAAACTCTCCGTTCTTTTCGTATCTTAACAGAAGAGCCTGCTTCAACATGTCATAGTTGTCTTGGTCATCCCTGCTCATTTTGGAAAACACTTCATAAGCTGTTCCCCGAAGACCCTGAGACAACTTTACACCCCATTTTTCTCTTTCTAACTCATAAGTAGTGGCTAATATTTCGTATCTGCTTAAATACGACTCAATGTCATCATCCTTTTCTACAACGTAATCTAAATGGAACCCCATGGCTGATGAGGAGGCCCCCTGGCTTGCAGCTGAGTTGGAAGTGGATGGGCTAGTTCCATTTTCAGGAGCATGGCCTTGCAGCTCTAACTCCCTTAGTCGTATCTCATGTTATCTTTGTAATCTTTTATCTTCCCTTTCCGCCTCCAATCTCCTTTCTTCTTTCTTTGCCTCAGCCTCAAGTTTCTTCTCCTCCAACTGCAGCCTCTTAATCTCAGCCTCCCTATCAGCCTCTTATTTCTTAATCTCCCTAGCATCTTCTAATTGCATTTTCCTTTCCTCAGCTAACCTATGTTCTTCCCTAGTAATAAATTTATCACATTCTGAGGTGACATAGTCAATTAAGATTTGACCCTCCATATTCATTTATTTTGCAGTCTGAACAGCCGCAGATCGAAACTTGGCCAGATCTGCCATTCTGATAAATGCAAAATGTTCTAACTAACTTTCTAAATAAGTATAAATTTATCTAATTAAATCTGGGTTCTGACAGTTTCTTGACTTCCCAAATCTTGGGCAATAATGATTATGGGGATTCCCTAGGACAATAGAATGTTGTTTATGCTAAGACCCAGACCCCAATGTATGTAGTACTAGGATAAATTCAAATGCCCGGATAAGCCTACCAATTTATGTAGCAAAGTTAGATTTTGCTGGGGAGGTTATGATGGTATCCTAAAAGAATGAAATCCGTGTATGTATTAACCGTGTGAGGTCAAGCACATGTAGGCCCTGACTCTATAAATGATGATGATGAATTATGTGCAGGGAACCTAACGCTACCTCCCTAGATCTCACACGGTCACTATTTTGGCTCTAGTGTCTGGTGTATGATGTACCTAGTGTCTAGGGGAGAAATGAAATGATGGTACACAACACACAAAAAACACTTTAAGTTTTTATGAGGAAGTGAATAAAACCTGTGGTTAAGTTTTTCTTTAAATCTGATAATTTTTTGTACAATTTATTTTGCCTGTCCAGTCATATCGTTTGGACAGGTCTTTGAAAATGAGGACAAGATAATTTACATAAAAGATTAACTAAAATTGTGTGGACAATCTGCCCAAATAACTACAAAGTTAATATATGTCTTTCCTTTTGGAATGTTCACAGCTTACACTTTATTCATCTAATAGGGAGAGTCACTGTGTATGAGGGGCTGTATTATCGTCATACCCCATCAACTTCCTGAGTATGATTGGAAATACCAAGGTTTATTTAAAACGAAACTGTCAGATATACCCAGGGCCTTAATATATCACCTGGGGTTTCTTGTTGAATGATAAGATATTGTGTAGTTGCAGAAATATCGATATCACATCACACGCCCAAGCTCCTGCTGTTATCTCTTGAAAACATACATGAAATTTCGGAGACTTCTTGGCGTGATCGTCACTCCTCAGGTTTCCTGTCACCAGCTGGCAACAGGAAACAAAACCTCTGCAACAAAAGGACACCCTGACCTTTTACATCTGATCACTTATTCTTTTATTTAATTTCATACGTGGGTATGGGGTCAGCCTCGCGTGCATTTCAGGTGCACTCACCCCTAATTTTTCATGACTCCCACCTTGCTGTGACCACCCCTCAGGTCCCTATGGCAGATACGCCACTGTACGTTTACATAGTTTTCCTCAATAATATAATGTGGGGTAACCACATTTCCTTTTATATATTTTTCTCATCTTCTTCTTTTTAAATATAAATGCTTCAGGCATGTTGAACAGTGTTCCTTGAACACGGAGGCTTACTAATATACTCTAATACAATAATATTCAAACATAATCATGACAACATACATTAGTTAGATACATTTCAACGTGAGGACTCAACAATGTCTGCTCCCGGCACGTCCTTCACTTTTTCCCAATAGCAGTATCTAACTTTGGTAATGGGATTAAACATATTAAATTCATAAAGCATTCTTACCACAAATCAAGAAATATAAACAAATGACGCTGACTTTGCAAAGATATGGCCCCAGTTTCTTCTGCTCCGTCCAGACTGTGAAATACTTATTTAGTTATTTAATTTACTTTTAAATTTATCACAGCTGTTCTCAGCGTATTTGAATAAAAATTTTAGTTCAACTGGCAATGAGTAGTGAAAGCTTTTTGCTAATATTTAGTAGCACTGGCCAATCGAAAGCTTGCGACTACCAGAATTCAAATGCAGTTTTTGAAAGAAAAAAAAATAATTCCAAACATACTCTGCGTCTGGTAGTCGATTGGCCAGCCTGCTTTAGTTATGCCCAATACAAAAGATGTTTCGTTTTTGGTAACAATTTTCCTACCGCTCCCCTCTCCTCCTATACTCTTGTTACCCAAGCGAATTTGAATTTACCTCAATGTCTCCCTTCTAAGCCGGTGTCCCCACTAGCGTTATGAAAAAAATAAGCAGGAACAACAGTCTGTCTGTTCGCGCGTCCGTAGACATTTAGTATTTTCTCAATAACTTAGCTATTACTGGGACTATCATATTATTTAAAACACATTCTTGCTCAGTGGAATCTAAGCTATATCACCATATGATTTTTATGGTCAGATTCATATTGGTTTAGCTTTTCAATTTTCTCACCGGCAATCGTCAAATAAAAATTTTACACAAGACGGCCGTCTTCCCCTCTCGCTAGCATATATTTTTCAAACAACTAACTTGTTTTTGTGACGTCAGAAACATTACCGCGAGGAGGCCATAAAATTGTCTGCGTGTTTTGCCTCTGTTGGTTTTGCTCCAGCGTTTATGTATATGCATGGCGGACTGTCAAGCGAAGCGGGGTGTTGGCGTGGCGGGTTAAGAATTGGCGTTAATAATTTGTATTGTATCGTGTAACACTACCAAAAAATGAAGGATTACTACTTATTACCAGCGTTAAAGTTAACTATTAAATTAATTCAGATAGTTATTTTGCGGCACTTTTCCGCAAAATCGTTAATTATACGTCTTGGCTGCAGAATGTACGCAGCAGATCTGGCAAAATGTTAAAGGTTGGTAGTACGTTTTCGAAACCGAAACTAAAACGTGTGTTAGATTTTTACCGTGGGATCGTTCTATAGGCTTTCGCACTGCACAAAAGGCAGCGTTGCTGGCGTGTGAGAGCATCACCGTCAGATACAATAGGGCGGGTTTATTTATTATCATTTTATGACTAAAATCTTACTGAAATTAGCGATTATTCTCGCAGATTTTACTGCACTAATAATGGCTTCCAAGGTATCTACCTGCGCGCAAGATTACTCTTGGCAGAAATGTAGATAGAAGATTAACTTCTACCTTAAGGGAGCCTACACAAGATATTTCCAGAAGTCACGAACAACGTTGCATAGGGCTGAACAATTGTTAACGCATTATATCTGGTCCGTCGCCTTTTGTGAAGGGTTTAAGCAATGGATTAGCCCGTTCAAGCCCACAGTTGATGTAATCCAACTAAATCCCTCTTATAAGTAATAGCTCTGTTTAGAGGTAAATATATATATATATATATATATATATATATATATATATATATATATATATATATATATATATATATATATATATATATATATATATATATATAATATTCTGGCTCAAACGTTTGCTTTCATAAATATAAAAAACTGGAGTGACTATGCTTGTTTAGTTTTAAAACGACATGTAACAATTTTAATACTGTAATGCATTAGTCTTTAACAGTTAAAATAAATATGGAAAATTTTGTGAAATTTAGATAAACGTTTTCGTCACGGAGACGTAGGAGAGGATTTATCAAAAGTCCGTTGCTTCCGCCTATTTTACAAGAAACTTAACCAATATTACACTGAGGATTAACGGGTAACATGTGTCTGGACAGTGAGAATATGATTTGTGCCTGAACTAACATTAACGAGTTACATACATTTAAAAATTGATATGCTACATTTGAGTTACACATGATGTAATCATCACTCATTACTGCTACAGTCGGAGTCCTGGGGTCACCTCTGCTGTCGGGTTTCCGCACAACTTGTCAGAAACATTCACCAGCTCTTGCAGTAGTGGTTCATGCATATACTGTTTTCATATGTTGAGGTTGCCAACCTCATATATATGCACTTAGCAAGAAACCTGTCAAATTTCACATTAGTAAATAAATTGTTTACACTTACCCCAAAATTTTGGGAATACACAATCTCCATGCACACATTTAGACTGGACACAGCTCTGTATTAGATGCTTCTAAATCACTTAGGTCTAGAAATTAGAGTTAATTTCTCTGACGGCGGGTTCTGCGAAATCACTGGCCTGGTAAAACTTATGTTTAATTCCTCTTTGACTTGTGATCAAATTCCTAAGTTTCCAGTCTTGTATTAAAAATGCGGGTTTACTTGTAAATTCCAACGTTGCCCAATACTCAATCTGTTACTTATAGTTGTGGAAATTCTAGGTTCAATGTATCCTTTTTCTTTCTGGCTTTTATGAGTCGCTAGTCTGACGTTTGCGCTGCAGTGTGTGTACTGACTTTGATTTCACTACATTATATCTCACAATCCTCAGTTCAAATTCCAGCTGTGTTTCCGCCTAATTTTCCATTGAGATACATTATATATTCCGGCCTCTCAAATCAACCAATCCAATCGAGTATCGTTCAGCACTAAGTCGGTAGGGGTGCTTCAAATTCAAAAATACCATCACGTGTTTCAAAATAATAAATTTAATATCGACGCGTGACCTCTTCATATCGTTGCGTCAGACTTCCGCCGGTATCTTGTGCTATCTTCACAAACAAATGTTGTGCACTGAAACTGCCCCTATGCGATCGTCTGCAAATCTTGAGTTTCCAGAAAGATTTATCTGTAATCTTGATACAGAACGTACATCGGAAGCGATTACCTCATTATCTCCCGTATTGTCCAAACATAGGGATAGTCGCTGGCCATCTGGAGTCCAGTGACGGACCATCACGTTCAAAGGGATCAATGTAGATGTCCGTCTCTATCAAATGTGGCCGGATGAATGAAGCGAAAACTTACCAGTCGCTGATCGGTCAAATTACATGGCGTTATTACAGTTCTGTCTGGGATCGGCTCAAAGCAAACATGTGAAAATTAAAGATAGTCCCGTGACATGATACTTCCGTAGGGGTGTGGAGTGTTAGAGACTTCACCCTGCTAGATTCAGCATAGAGAGTAAATAATGGTGCATAAAATATGCCACATAATAATAACATTGGAGAGAAACATAAGAAAATATCACTCGCACGGGAATATAATGCAATCCTGCCGGAGTGGACTTAAGATCGCACAACCGTAACGTCACAGAGTGGTGGAGAAGTGACGTTGGCATTCTTGAGCCAAGTGTGTCGCGTTGGCTGTTGTGAACCAGTGTTGTTGTAGGATTTCTGTGATGTTCTCAATCAATCTGTTTCTTGGTCGTCCCTGTGCCCTGAAACCAGATTTTTCTACTTTGTTGAGGCTCAGTGGTAAATTATAGGGCTCCATTCTGACGAGATGGCCACACAACTGAATTTTCTGTCTCTCTATATACAAGATAAAGGATGTAGTTTCTACAATTTTTCTTCTTCCACGTTCGCCTTCAGACTTCTACATTAATGACTCTAATAAAGGCAGTAGTCAGCTTAAGGTTCCTGACATCTCCAACAGTTTTTCGTGGAGAAAAGTAGGTTGTTGTCATACGCTGCTATATGTTGGGCTAGGCTGCAACAGATGTAAGTTCGGCTGTCATGGGACTGTTGTTTCATGTGCAGAGAACTGTTGTACAAGAGAACTGTTGTACCAGAGAACTGTTGTACTAGAGAACTGTTCTACCAGAGAACTGTTGTACCAGTCCTGTACTTGTGGCAAAGATGGTACCTCAATCTAGTGTGTCCAGTGCGTAGCCGGAAATGATTTTTGTCATGTCATCTTTTCTCATTATGTCTCTCCGAGAAATGTTAATGTAACTCCGTTAGTCATTCTAAAATAACAGCAGAAATAAATAGACATGTTAAAGTTCAGAGCTATAAATGTTATTTTTAGTTTAGTTTAGGACAACATGTACGAAAACATTAGTGATCACTATCAGCGCTCCTATTGTTGTTGCTGTCGCCGTGGTTGATGATGTCCTTTGTTACTGTTGCCGCTATTGCTTCACCTCACTTCGCGTGGTCAGGGAAACAAAAATAACCTGTTGTTTCCAACGAGCGTACCTTGTCTCACGCAGTTCTTTGTCTCACCGCGTCTTTACGTCCTCCCAGCTATAAACCAAACTTCCCACCTCTTCCCTCGTGGTGACGGAGCGAGTGCCAGAGGACATGTAACCCAATGCGCTGTTTCATTAGAAGAGTGTGAACACGACTCGTTGCCTTCCACTAAAGGGTATCTCGGTTTTCCCCGTGGCTCATTCGTCTCTAGTTATGTCCAAGAATTAACTCTATTTTCGCTCCCCGTTTACGGGTCTTTATTTCGTCTCATCCGAACAAGATACCCAATACTGATCGAAAAACCGCGAAAATTCCGTTTTGTTTTATACCCAGACATTACACTCGGATAAATTGCACACCCGTGAGGTTAGGAAGGGGTCTGTGTTCGTGAGTCGTTGAAATCGACCCCTTATGGGGTTCATGCATGCAGCATGTTTTTATATGAGTAGATAAAAGTAACTGACCACGTTGAATATGCATGCTAGTTTTGTTGATTCATTGTAAAGATTATATAGAGAGCCTTTCGTCAAATATTGTCGGACTACAATAAAAACGACTGAAAAGAAAAGACGTATATATATATATATATATATATATATATATATATATATATATATATATATATATATATATATATATATATATATATATATATATATATATATATAGGACTAGTGTAAAAGCCCGTCATAAGACTGGAATTAAATTCAAAAGCACCGATACCTAACGGCAATTTTACTTATTCAAAAGTATTTTAAAAAACCACTGTGCATCACCACAGTACACGAACTACGTAGCAGCAGCGAGGATCCAAATGTGTGTATACGGGATCATACATTCTATAAATATATTTTTGTGCACACCGCCATTTGCGCATTCTTCTTTGGTAAGGGTTACTATTTTCTGGAAGAGTACATATAAGGGAAACAATACAATTGATGCCTAACTTTCAGCCAAAGTTGCATCCCTTAGCGTTACGCATTGACAGAAAAAGCTGGGATTTTATATATAGGATGATATAAATATATACTGTAGCTAGTATTAGTGCACCTACGAGGGGCGTTCAGAAAGTAATGCACCACATCGTTTTTCTCAGCTAATAATGAAGATAGAAGCATGAAATTTTGCACACTTCAAATATGGCATGTGCCAATTGCGTGCACCAAATTGGACCGCAACCGGCCAAATAATACGGCTCCCGTAAACCGTTGAAATGGAGCGTGTTAGCAGTTTACGTTATAAGCAGCGAATTGTGATAGAATTTCTCGTTGCAGAGAAGGAAACTGTTGTGAACATTCACAAGCGTCTATGTAATGTGTATGGAAGTTTTGCAGTCGACAGGAGTACAGTCAGTCGCTGGGTTCAGAGAATCAAAGAATCAGGAAGTGGAGATACGGAGCAGCTTGATCGGCCGCGCTGTGGACGTCCTGCCACAGACACCAACGCAGAAATGTTGAAATGCGCTGAGGGCATTATTCTTACTGATAGGCGAATCACTACTCAACAATTGGCCTTACAGCTGTCAGTCAGCATTGGTAGTGCAAATGCAGTTATAAAAACTCTCGGATTTTCTAAAGTTTGCTCAAGATGGGTTCCTCGAAGTCTCACAAATGACCACCGATTGCAAAGGAAAGCAATTTCTTCTGAATTGTTGGAGTGTTTCAATGCTGATGGAGAGAACTTTTTGGCTAATATCGTTACAGGTGACGAAACCTGGGCACATCATTTTGAACCTGAGACAAAAAGACAGTCAATGGAGTGGCATCATCCGCAATCACCACGAAGAAAGAAATTCAAGACAATTCCTTCAGCTGGAAAGGTCATGATCACTGTCTTTTGGGACATTGAAGGTGTGATTCTTGTGGACGTTATGCCAAGAGGAGAGACAATCTATTCGCAAGCTTACATTAAGACATTGAAAAAAAAATCAATCAACGTTTTCGCAGAGTTCTGCCGCACAAGAATCCAGCAGACCTGCTTCTCTGTCACGACATTGCGCGACCTCACACAAGTCTGGCAACACGGGAAGCAATCACAAAATTGGGTTGGACTGTACTACTCTATCCACCCTATAGTCCCGATTTGGCACCCTCTGATTTTCATCTATTTGGTCCACTTAAAGATGCACTCCGTGGGACAAGGTTTGAAGATGATGAAGGAGTGATTCATGCAGCGAAGAAATGGCTACATGATCAAGACAAAATCTGGTACGGGCTAGGAATACATGCACTTGTTTCGCGCTGGCATAAAGCCGTACAAGTTGATGGGGATTATGTTGAATAATTCCGATGTTTACATGACATATCCATGAATATTGAGTATAAATTTCATGTGTTTTGAATAAACAGCTCCTGAGAAAAACGATGTGGTGCATTACTCTCTGAACGCCCCTCGTATATTGTTCATGTATGCAAAGTAGGATCATGTAGTGATGCACTACTGCACATACTAGGCATCTACCATCAACGACAAAGTCTATCTAGACACAGACATTGACAGCCATAACGGCAAAGCTGCAACCATCTTTTCCCGCCTCACAACGCGTGTTTAGGGAAACTCCAAAATTCATAACGAAGACCACAGCTGCTTTATATAACGCCTGCGTCACCAGCACGCTTCTACATCGTGGCGAGACATGGACAAAATATGCTAAGCAAGAACGAAGGCTCAATAACCAAGTAACTACTAGAATGTGCGTACTTTGAACAACAACAGTCAAAATTAAGTCTGGATATTTGCAGGTTGAGAATTCCTGTTTCTTCTTCTTCTTCTTCGATCGTCCTGAAAAGGACGTTGGTTGCGTTGTGTCCGTTTACAGCGAAGCTGCGATACTTGCGCCTTTCGGCCGACACATCCGACTTCAGCACGACATTTTTGGGACCGGGTTAGCCTTCCCTCTTCGATCCCTACTCACTGAGCCAGACTGCAGTGATGCAGCCTGTTTCCAGGACCACCACTTGGAGGTGGAGTAGGGTCTTGGTCAGCTCTGGTTCGCTGATCCTGTCGCAAGCAGTCTAGCTATGGGTCGCTGACTGCATTTCTCACTGTTGACACGTCTGAGGTCCCGAATTCCTGTTTGACTGTAGTCACTGTTCTAGAACCTCTTCCCATCCCCTTTGCCAATATGGGTAGAAGAACAGGAAGAAAGTTCCACATAAAGAAGAAAGCGAGAGAAATAAATTATCAAATAGGACAATGGGTTAAATATGAGGAGAGGGGCGAGGGCGCCCGCAAAGAATTTCTGCAGATAAGAAAGGTAAAATTAACACCATAGCAGAAACTGCCGTAAGGGAGGGAAGAATTCACTATATTAGGTCCAGATTTTTAGATGGGGTGGCCAGTTCTCGTCCTCACTGCCTTTGCACTC
The DNA here is from genome assembly GCA_024509875.1 of Oreohelix idahoensis. Lineage (NCBI taxonomy): Eukaryota > Metazoa > Mollusca > Gastropoda > Stylommatophora > Oreohelicidae > Oreohelix > Oreohelix idahoensis. The sequence goes on along the minus strand of JAMPIV010021035.1, from coordinate 30,744 downwards.
CTAACATAGTAGTAAAGTCCGGTACCCATTTACATCTGGGTAGGCTGGAGCGTGATACTACAAGGTGTTAGAACTCAGTAACATTGCTGTGAGCTACAAGGGTCTGAATGGAGAGGATGAGAAGACATAATAACGAGGAAGTAGCATCTATTTGACTGAAAGGTCTGTGTATCTTTGAAATAACTATAAAGTTAGTTGCTTATCCTTTACAAGACGTGGCAATCAACCCCAGCTTTTATTGGCTGTTTGTGATTTTTCTAGGCAAATTTTTTCATTCAGTAATTTGCCATTGCTTTCTGAACGGTACGGCGCTTATACCATTGTTAAAAATCCACATAAAGCGATCTGCTACCAAACCGCCTGCAGCAGGTTTCGAACCTGGTATATCTGGATTATGAAACTGCGTTCATATCCATTAGGCCACAGACGCCGAAATAACTATACATTGTAAAATATACCTTTTAGATTCCAAACTTTTCCCGGTCATCACCCCATTGCTCTCAGAGAATATCCCCAGTGCCCCCCTCCATTTCCCATCTTTCATATCTCGTCCATATCTCGTCCATATCTCATTTATTTTGTCCTCAGATCCACTTTTTCTGTCGCTAACACTGCTACGCAATATTTGAATAGGATAACGCAGTTTATTACTAAATATTCCCAGTATCCCTTGAAAAGCTTCTCGTACCTCTGGTTAGGCGTACCTCAGGCTGGAATCCTCTGCTATAGGGTGTCTAAGAAACTGGAGCGAGCGACGTTAGGGAGTGGCTGTGTGTTAGGGTTGGTTCAGGCTACGTTCTCCTTTTAAGCGCTCACACCAGGGTGCGGTATAATCTACATGTAAGCGTTATATTAAGTAATATTGTTGAGTTTAGCTTGACAAGTCCTCAACCATTTCCTTACTACTGAATGCCCCCCCCCCCCGTCGCCCCCTTTTCTCTTGTCGCCCCCTTAAGGTCTTTCCAAACGTCCCCATGGTGGTGGTGGGGCGGTAACGCCTATTTCGGAACCACTGTTTTAGATTGAAAGAGGCGTGGCTCGTTCAAACAAGGCTAAATCCTAAAGTTACCTACATGCTCACCTGTCACGTGTCAAATGCGCTACGGTGTACATCTTTTGTTGGAGCTAAGAACAATTCTGCGGTAATTTACGGGAATGGAATTTTCACCTTCTGTTGGAGCTGTAGAACAATTCTCCGGTAACTTACGGGAAAAGAATGTAATTCCACACTGTACCTTTTGAAAGTCCAGCTGCTAAGTTCAATATAATGTGACATTAACGCTGATGTTTGAGCAGAGAAACCGTCATTGTGTGCGATGCAGCCAGGCTTGTGCACCCCAGCCTACCCACAATTTTAATCCTACAGTTGCAAGAGGCATGAACAAAAATATTTCCAAAATGTTAATGTTTACAAGGCGATTGGCAGAGTGGTGAAAGCGCTTGCCTCTCGTGGCAAAGTTACTAGGTACCGGCTCGAATCATTGGAAAGTCACGTTCCAATCTATTCAGTTGTAAATGGGTGCTTGGCTCAGTTCTTGAGTTAATGAAGGCAAAGGCAGAGAGGAAGGGAACTAGTCACCCTACCTCATGAAGCTGGACCTTTTAAAATGGTCTTCAATCCCCTACGTCAGTATTTACTAAAGGGGTCGATTCCGTGGGGTCTCCAAGGAATCATAGAATACATAAATGCTACGGTTTCATCAGGTATGCCCGTAAGAGGGGACAAGTATGAGGTTGTGGATTGTCTCCAGGCAAATATACCGGGTTCGAAACACGATTCAATAATCGTTAAAGATGACAACCCTAATAACAAACGTTTTTTTAATTTTAAAAAAAAAGGATAATCCAAGTAAGAGGGGATGTCGCTGTAGGAAAAGAACGCACACACACACACACACACACACACACACACACACACACACACACACACACACACACACACACACACACACACACACACACACACACACACACACACACACACACACACACACACACACACACACACACACACACACACACACACACACACACACACACGCGCGCGCGCACGCGCACGCGCGCGCACACACACACACAATATGAAATTTTCAATTAATTTCATGTGAAACAAACTGTTATAGACACTACGGCTGCAAGAGCAAATAAATGCTTTGGTGTAGGGCGTAGGCTTCCATCAAGAGAACCAGTATTATATTGGCTCTATGTTTCATCAAGAGAGCCAGTAGTATATTGTCTCTATGTTTCATCAAGAGAGCCAGTAGTATATTGGCTCTATGTTTCATCAAGAGAGCCAGTAGTATAATGGCTCTATGTTTCATCAAGAGAGCCAGCAGTATATTGGCTCTTTGTTTCATAAAGAGAACCAGTAGCATATTGGCTCGATGTTTCATCAAGAGAGCCAGTCGTATATGGCTCTATGCTTCATCAAGGGAGCCAGTACTATATTGGCTCTATGTTTCGTCAAGAGAGCCAGTAGTATATTGGCTCTATGTTTCATCAAGAGAGCCAGTAGTATATTGGCTCTATGTTTCATCAAGAGAACCAGTAGTATATTGGCTCTATGTTTCATCACGAGAGCCAGTAGTATATTGGCTCTATGTTTCATCAAGAGAGCCAGTAGTATATTGGCTCTATGTTTCTTCAAGAGAACCAGAAGTATATTTGCTCTATGTTTCATCAAGAGAGCCAGTAGTATATTGGCTCTATGTTTCATCAAGAGAGCCAGTAGTATATTCGCTCTATGTTTCATCAAGAGAACTAGTAGTATATTGGCTCTATGTTTCATCAAGAGAGCCAGCAGTAAATTGGCTCTATGTTTCATCAAGAGAGCCAGTAGTATATTGGCTCTATGTTTCATCAAGAGAGCCAGTAGTATATTGGCTCTATGTTTCATCAAGAGAGCCAGTAGTATATAGGCTCTGTGTTTCATCAAGAGAACCAGTAGTATATTGGCTCTATGTTTCATCAAGAGAGCCAGTAGTATATGGCTCTATGCTTCATCAAGAGAGCCAGTAGTATATTGGCTCTGTTTCATCAAGAGAACCAGTAGTATATTGGCTCTATGTTTCATCAAGAGAGCTAGTAGTATATTGGCTCTATGTTTCATCAAGAGAACCAGTAGTATATTGGTTCTATGTTTCATCAAGAGAGCCAGTAGTATATTGGCTCTATGTTTCATCAAGAGAACCAGTAGTATATGGCTCTATGTTTCATCAAAAGAGCCAGTAGTATATTGGCTCTATGTTTCATCAAGAGAGCAAGTAGTATATTAGCTCTATGTTTCATCAAGAGAGCCAGTAGTATATTGGCTCTATGTTTCATCAAGAGAACCAGTAGTATATTGGCTCTATGTTTCATCAAGAGAACCAGTAGTATATTGGTTCTATGTTTCATCAAGAGAGCCAGTAGTATATTGGCTCTATGTTTCATCAAGAGAACCAGTAGTATATTGGCTCTTTGTTTCATCAAGAGAGCTAGTAGTATATTGGCTCTATGTTTTATCAAGAGAGCCAGTAGTATATTGGCTCTATGTTTCATCAAGAGAGCCAGTAGTATATGGCTCTATGTTTCATCAAGAGAGCCAGTAGTATATTGGCTCTATGTTTCATCAAGAGAGCCAGTAGCATATTGGCTCTATGTTTCATCAAGAGAGCCAGTAGTATATTGGCTCTATGTTTCATCAAGAGAGCCAGTAGTATATTGGCTCTATGTTTCATCAAGAGAGTCAGTAGTATATTGGCTCTTTGTTTCATCAAGAGAGCCAGTAGTATATTGGCTCTATGTTTTATCAAGAGAACCAGTATTATATTGGCTCTATGTTTCATCAAGAGAGCCAGTAGTATATTGACTCTATGTTTCATCAAGAGAGCCAGTAGTATATTGGCTCTTTGTTTCATCAAGAGAGCCATTAGTATATTGGCTCTATGTTTCTGTTGCCAGTAATTTTAATGAAAGGGACGTGATCTGGAAAATGTTAGGTGAGCAGATTAGATTATGGGTTGTCGTTGCTTGAAGACGTGATTGTCTTTAATGTTAGGTTAAATTGTAATAGTAGAAGTAAGGTTAGAAAGCGTGTGAACGCTAGTCATTTCAATTGTGGAGATTTATTCACTCCGAACTGTTGTGAGCTACGGGTGTTTTAGCTATTTGTGGCTAGCCCGTGCAAGTGGTGAGACTGAGTGGTGTTTTTTGAACAGCCGGGTCTCGTAGCTGTTTTAGGGGGAAGATGTGTATTCCCGTGGGCAGTGAGTTTTGGGCATCGACTGGAGAGAGTCGGCCCCATAGTGTGTGTTCTTGATAGTAAGCCTGTACAGTGCTGAATATAAGAGGCCATGATTTGTGTAAGGCCATTATTTCCTGATAGAGGATAATTGTGTTATGTGAAGACATGTTGATAAGTGATATTATTGCAAACTGCTGGGTGAGCAGTATTGTGAATATTTTGATAAGGATCCATTAACTTACACATGTCATATAATAGCGCTAAAAATGAGTAAAGGCGAGATTATTGCAGACTGCCGGGGATGGAGTCGTGTGAGAAATTGCTGGTAGGACTCATCATTATTATGATAGCGTTTATGCGAAGAGTATCTGGAGGATACCATATTTATGCAGTAGCACGGCGATGATGTGAGCCGTTTGCTATCTGTGAGGAAGCCATATTTACGGATCCATTATTATATCTTATAGCGCAGGAGGAGTATCTGGAGGATACCATATTTATGCAGTAGCACGGCGATGATGTGGTCCGTTTGCTATCTGTGAGGAGGCCATATTTACGGATCCATGATTAGAATATTATAGCGCTAATGTGAGTACAGGTGGATAGCGCTGAGTTGAGGAGTATCTTTAAAGAGGTCATGGATATTGTAGTATCTGCATGATTCTGAGATGTGAGAAGTACTTTATTATTGTAATGCTATAACTTGTAGTTTGACTATAACTGTGTATTCTGTATTAACGTGACGTGTTGTGGTGTATTAAACATTCGTTAACAGTACACCAGCCGTTTATAACCATCTATGACTTCTACGTGCGTACCTGTGTTGTGAGTGTTTGTTCCAACACCACGCACTCAATCAATCACAGAGAAATTTACAAATAACAGTTTCATCAAGAGAACCAGTAGTATATTGGCTCTATGTTTCATCAAGAGAGCCAGTAGTATATTGGCTCTATGTTTCATCAAGATAACCAGTAGTATTTGGCTCTATGTTTCATCAAGAGAGCCAGTAGTATATTGGCTCTATGTTTCATCAAGAGAACCAGTAGTATATTGGCTCTATGTTTCACCAAGAGAGCCAGTAGTATATTGGCTCTATGTTTCATCAGCAGAGCCAGTAGTGTATTGGCTCTATGTTTCATCAAGAGAGCCAGTAGTATGTTGGCTCTATGTTTCATCAAGAGAACCAGTAGTATATTGGCTCTATGTTTCATCAAGAGAGCCAGTAGTATATTGGCTCTATGTTTCATCAAGAGAGCCAGTAGTATATTGGCTCTATGTTTCATCAAGAGAACCAGTAGTATATTGGTCTTTGTTTCATCAAGAGAGCCAGTAGTATATGACTCTGTGCTCCCTAGGGAGCGACAATGAGCATGAATGAATGCGACTAGGATACCACTTACCTGTAATGTAGATCAGGTGTTAAGAATAGACTCTCCTGGGGGAACTACAAAGTAGTATAAAACAAGGGGAAAAAATATATATATATAACAGACACGGCATAATAACAATATGTATATATTTAATGAGCGTCCGATTGGCAGGGGTTAGACTGTTTGAGCACTGCTGTCTCCCTGCAAAGATACCGGGTTCGAAACACGATTCCAATAATCGTTAAAGATGACAGCCCTAATAACAAACGTTTTTTGTTTAATTTAAAAAAAAAAAGGATAATCCAAGTAAGAGGGGATGTCGCTGTAGGAAAAGAACGCACGCACACACACACACACACACATACACACACGCGCACACACACACACACGCACGCAATATGAAATTTTCAATTAATTTGTGTACAAGATGGAATAAATAACGCTGAGGGACGTTACCATTGGGCAAATAGCAGCGGTTGAGTTTGCGATATAAAATAATAGACACTATATCTTAAACGAGCATCCGATTGGTAGAGTAATTAGAGCGCTTTCCTCTCGCGGCAAAGGTAACGTGATTGAATCCTGGTAGCGTCACTCTTCAGTCTACACAATAGTAAATGTGTACCTGACTACTTCTGCGTTGGGGACGGCAAAGATAAGTGGTTGAATCCTGGTAGCGTCACTCTTCAGTCTACCCAACAGTAAATGTGTACCTGACTACTTGTTTTTTTTTAAATACATCTAGGAGCACCGTAGAATAGGCTCACAACGCAAGAATACTGCGCAGATGAAAATATCAGGAATAACTATAATTCCTAATATGACTGGTGAGAATATATATCTCAAAATCTGAGAGAAATTGTTTCCCTACGAATAAATGTTTCCAGGAAGGTGTGATGTACGTATAATACAATTCTGGTAATTATACAATGCATACCAAAAATTCACACTACAATCTTAAATTTATGATTTATGAAGAAACAATCATCAAAGAACAGCGGTGAATTAACATCAATGAACCGCTAAGTAGCGATACCATCATTCTATTATTAAATTACAAATGTGTATCTTAGTAAAGAAACAAAAAATAACTGTTGTAAAGTTATACATAATAAAAAGATCCAATATTTAACAGTTAAGTGGCATCATGTGGGCATCTGGACAGAATGTCCGCCATCACATTTTCTGAACCACGGATAGCTCGTACCGAAAAATGAAAAGGTTGAAGAGCGATTGCGTATCGAGTTGATCTCGAGCTCTTCAAGTTTTTACTTTGGATAGCCGTAAGAGCTTTTTGGTCAGTTTCCACTACGAAATGCGCGCCCAGAAGGAATCTTTGGAGTTTGAGAATTGACCAAACCATTGCCAATAATTCACGGTCTAAAACCGAGTAATTCCTTTCTGCAGCATTAAGTTTTCTGGATATGTACATTACAGGATGCAGAGTTCCAGAGTACTCTTGCATTAGTGCCGCTCCAATCCCAGTGGATGAAGCGTCACTACGAAGAACAAATGTCTTATCTGTTGTAGGTAACACTAAAATAGGTGGTGATGAAAACATAGTTTTGATCTTCTCTAGTGAAGATTGGCATTCATGAGACCAGTGAACCATGTTAGGCGACCCTTTCTTTAATAGTGTAGAGAGAGGTGCCATGATAGAGGACAGATTCGGAATGAAACGTCCATAAAATTGTATGAGACCTAAAAGACTTCGCACTTGCTTTTTAGTCCTAGGGATAGAGATGTTAAGTATCTTAGTGATATTATGGTCTTCTGTCTTCAAGAAACCGTGACCTACTCGATGGCCTAAGAAAGCAATTTCGCTAAAGCCAATACAAGCTTTAGATGGTTTTGCTGTCAGGTTATACTCACGCAGAGTTGATAATAATTCAACTAATCCTGAATAGTGATCTTCCCAAGTATCGCTGAAAAGACAGATGTCGTCTAGATAAGCAATGACATCTGACCGATACGATAGGATTCGACGCATCATGCGTACAAATGTAGCTGGTGCGTTCATAAGGCCGAAAGGCATAAAATTCCATTGGAAAAGGCCTCTGGGAGTAGAGAAAGCGGTAAGAGGTTTGGCGCGTTCGGATAATGGAACTTGCCAATATCCTTTAGACAAATCAAGTTTAGTGAAAAAATGCGATTTAGAAAGACGAGTAAGTAACTCTTCTAGTAAAGGCATAGGTTCAGCATCGAACTTCGTAACTTGATTCAATTTGCGATAGTCAACGCAAAGACGTATGTTATTGTCTTTTTTTCGAACAATAACCATCGGCGAAGAATATGCAGAAGTGGATGGTTCGATTATTTGTAAATCTATCATTTCATCCAACTCCTTTTCAACCTGTGTTTGGAAATGTATAGGGATAGGATAAGGCCTAACCCTAATTGGAGTATGTTCAGTTAGAACAATGTCATGCTCAATGACATGAGTTTGTCCAGGGATGTCAGTGAGGACATCCTGAAATGTTTGTAACATAGACGAAACTTGTCGCCGTTCTCCTAGAGACAAATCAGGAGAAACAGTAACGTCTTTCCATGATTCACTAGAATGAAGTGGGATCATTGGAAGCGGGAGATTAACATCCGAAAAACTTGTTTCCTCATCCTGTATTACAGACAGTGATGAGTAATGACCATGTTTGACATGAGAATCGTCCGTTGCCTGGAAAATAGGCTGTAGATAGTCAGGACGTTCATGGAACTCCGTAAGCATATTGATGTGGAAGGTTTTATGCTTCCCGTTAATATCGACGATGTAGTCAACATCTGAAATTTTCGATATTATATCGTACGGACCTTTCCAACTAATAAGGAGTCTATTTTCACGACAAGGTAGCAAAACAAATGCTTTGTCACCAGGACAAAGTTGTCGTAAAGTTCTCTTCTTATTAGCAAATTGTCTTGCCTTCTGCTTAGCAAACTCAGAAGAGGACGTTGCCAATTTGCATGCTTCGATAATCTTTTGTCTCAGCGCGATGACATACTCGTAAGAAGATTTTGTGTCATCGTCAATATTGTCAGCTGTTATAAGATCATGCAGCAAAGACATTGGGCCGCGCGGTCGCGCGCCAAAGACAAGTTCAAAGGGCGAAAACCCTGTATGTTCATTGGGAACCTCTCTGTACGCGAAGAGGGCCGCGGGTAAAACCCTATCCCAATCCTGAGGATGATCCTCAGTTATCTTCCCTAATAAGTTCTTAAGTGTTCTATTTAGTCGCTCGACCATCCCATTGGACATAGGATGATAGATGCTACTCAAAGATCTCTCTATCTGTAGAGTAGACATTACTTGAGACATGGTATCCGATATCAGTTGGGTGCCATGATCTGATAATATTTCTCCGGGGAATCCCAGCCGAGAAAATATAAGCCAAAGAGCATCTGCAATGTCAGCGGTAGTAATGCTCTTTAGAGGGATAGCCTCTGGCCAACGTGTGCACATGTCTACACACGTTAAGATAAACTGATGTCCTCTAGCAGATTTGATCTTGAATGGACCAATGATGTCTATCGCCATTTTCTGGAATGGACGAATAGGAATATCTGCAGCCTGAATAGGCGCAGCATGAGAGGACCTTTGGATTTGACCTCTTGACATACTTTACAGGATCGACAATAGATCCGTATGTCCTTGTTCACAAAAGGCCAAAAGAAAGCCGCAAGAACTCTTGACTTAGTACGGGAAAAACCCATGTGACCAGCACACTGAGAGTCGTGTGCATGTTGTAAGATCTTAACTCTCAAATTCTTGGGTACAAGAATCTGAGAATGACTTGACTTAGTGGAGTCTTGCACCATACGTACAAGTACGCCATTCTTCATTGTAATCCAAGATTTACAATTTGAATCTTTATTCGGATCACCTTTTGTTACAAGAGTGAAGAATTTCTTAAGAGTCGGATCTTCTTCTTGTTGTTTTATAAACGAGTCACGAGAAATTACCAAGGGATCATCTTGGTTATGCACTTCATTATCTTCAACAGATGAAGTTTCAGGCATATTGAGAGCTTGAGCTCTAGTGACTACTGCATTAGCAGATTGCATATTTTGATTTTCCCAAACGGAAATTTGCTCCGGAGTGCATTCTTGGACTCCGTGAATGCGACCGATGATAAGATCAGCGATCGGATCCGGCAAAAGACATGCGTGTACATCTCCTGTGAAGAAAGGAGTAGCAATCCTAATGATAGCGGTAGAGTATTTCTCTATGGTGCCGCCAAATGTTACGCATTTGACTACTTTGCCTGTAGAATGAGAAGGATCTATGAGTGACTGCCTAACCCCAATAGTTGTGCATCCAGAATCAAAAAGTACTGAGACTGGATTGTCATTTACTAAACCTTTGTGTAAGACAAGAGAACCTCTCCCATCATGCGCGATTGACGCAGGAAGAGCGGGAAGAGGATGGCCACAGCTTAAAGTAGACACTGTGGTTGGCTCAAATAATGTTTTGCATTGGGGGCAATGAGATGCTCTCCCAAAATCAAAAGCGGCACATGCCATATTATTAGAGTCATCATTATCTTTATTTTGTTTATAGGCTTCGTGGGACTCTTGCTGTGCAGAGTTCGCCTGGTAATGAGCTTTATGTTTTTTGAATTGTGCTCTACCTCTGTTATTATTGCCTCTGTACTTATCATTGTTTCCACTATTATAACCTCTACTCGGGTTTGAATCATAGCTCCTTTGGTTACTATCATCATATTCATTATAATGAGTATCTCGGTAATTATGATCCTGTTGTCTCCATGAAGGAAAACTTGGATAGTTTCTAGAATGACTTCCTTTGCGAAAGTTCCTGTAATTATGACCACCCCTGAATCGAGGGCTGTCAGCTCTTCTCCAGGTATTCGAAGAAGAACCCTGAAATGATTGGTTACCTTGGTTCTGATAACTGTAATAGTTACCTTTTTTATTAAACCTATTTTGAGGTCCTTTGAATTTGTGAGAGTGATTAGGGTTGTATGGTGTTGCAGAAGCAACTGGCATACCTTCTTTAACCTTACTGTTGCTAATGGCTACGTCCGGATGTGCAGTGACGTATTGGGTACAATACTGTTCCATTTCTTTTAGAGACTTAGGTTTACGCTCATGTAAGAATTCGAGGAAAGGTTTATTTATACTTGACATAATCTTGTCTCTGAGTATCAAGTCCATAAGGGCTTCATAAGTCTTTTCTGTTTTGGATAGCTCAATCCAACGATCAAATGTAAGTCGTGTCCTTGCAATGAATTCTGAGAATTCTACACCTGCCTCAGGCACCATTGTCTTAAACAACTTCCGATAACCCTCTTCAGACAACTGATACTTCTTTAATAAGGCTGCCCTAATAACATCATAGTTATCTTTGTCAGCCTCTTCAACCAAACTTAAACTAGTCAGAGAATCACCTTTCAGATTTTCTGATAACTGGTTAGCATATTGTGATTTGTCCACATTATGTGCTCGACACGAGCGTTCAAATCTGTTTAGCCAGAATGTTATGTCATCACTGGAAGGGTTGAACGCTGGTACCTTGACCTTGTAAGTAAAGGGTTTACCATTACCACTAGATGCTTGATTAACATTACTTATGTTTGTTAACTTTAACTTTTCTAACTCAAATGCTAAAAGTTCTTTTTGGTGTTCATGTTCTCTTATTGCTTTTTTTTCTTGAGCTTCAGCTTGTAATTTTCTCTCTTCTGCAGCAGCCTGTAATTTTTTCTCTTCAGCAGCAGCTTCATCTTTTCTTTTCTCTTTTTCCATTTCCATCTGGAATCTTTTTTCATCAGTCTGTATCTGCAATTTCTTTTGTTCATCCTCTCTTTGTAATTTTCTTTCCTCAGCTTCTAATTTCTTTTCTTCAATCAATGCTTTTCTTTCTTCAGCAGCCAATGCTTTGTCATATTGAGCAACTGCCCATTCTTCTAACTGCTGACCAGTCTTATCAAGAGCCCTGCCTTGTGTGATAAAATAATCCAAGGTAGACATCTTGTCTAATAAGATCAGTAATTTGCAAAAGTAAATAAATTTACTTTCTTAGTCTTAATCAAAGACTTTGTATGATAACTTTGTAACCTGTGAAAAATAGTACTTAACTATCCCAATCACTGTGGGAAACAAGCCTTACAAAGGTCTTGTATAAATCCTTATATAATAACAGCTATAAGTTGCTGGTTCACTCTATAATATAAGTGCAGTGCACCAGAAATAGTGTTTTATATCATCAACTGTGTACCTTTAGTAATAGCAATTAACTATCAGTTGATTCTTGTACATCAATTTATATGATCAACTATATTTTAAATAGTGTATGTCGATCAGGCACAAAACAAAACAGTTATACAGAAAAACATGAAAACATTTGCGGAAATGAAATAAATAAAATTGGAAAAACAATAAAAGATAAACCGCAAGAGGATAACAAATACAAATAACGCCACAGTATATAAATATAAATTGAGAATAGAACTGAAAGATAGAATAGGGTAGACCAACAAATTACAAACAAATCAAAACAAACTAAAGAACAGAGGAATATTACAAAAACAACAATGAGTACAGACTTCACAGCTAACACTAATAGCAACAGCTGTCGCAGCAAATTTTCAATGAAGAAAATTGCACCTATAGAAACGCACACATCAGACCCTCTATTACGTGGGATACTCTGCTGTGTGACACCGCCCAACCGAAACAACAACCCGCTGGATACAAACAAATATCACATATAAATAGTTAAACATAAATACATAAATGCATAAATAGTATGGCAATATGATGTAAATAGAGTGTTGCAGAAAGAATGTGTTGGAATGAAGGCTCAGTTACACTGCCTAATAGTACAGTACTGTGGTACTTTATTAAACAAATACTTCTGGTCTAATTATTTTAAATTCAACACAGAAATAGAAGCTCCATCGTTGATTTGAATGATAACAATCAATGTAGGACTTCTCAGTTCAATAACATTTTCTTTCGCAAACACTGTCAAATATTCTCCAGTCCTGATGTGTAATGTTCTATGTTTCAACCAAGCTTGCTGTGTAACACTGTCAGTTGTATGGCAAATGTCCAATGAACCAAATGTCAACAAACCCTGACCTAGTTACTGCATACTCTCGACAGGACAGGTCACGCTGACATCACTGTAGAGTTGTACTGCTGATGTATTTGTGTGTCGTAACAGACCCCAAGGAACGTCTGGTCTCAGTAGTTTACTTCTCAATATGGTCACTGTGCAGGTTGACCCAGGAAGCTGGCACACCAGTTGTTAAACTCTTTCTTTGTGTGTAGTTGTTAACTCATACTGGCTACTAGTTGTTGAATCATGCTTTATTTGCTAAATGATGTGAATGTCCACCAGTGGATAAATGTAGATGTTGGGACTGGTGTAGTAAAGTGTAACGATTGTCAACTCATCAAACCCAGCACAGTTTTGGTCCTACAGGTCATCTTGTCCTGGAACGTGATGAGGCTCCGACAAGAATGTGAGTGTAAACAATGAGTGTGTATCTGAATGTCAGTACGCGAATGGTAGAATGATTCGATAGAGTTGACAGGTTGGTAGTACATCACTCATACTCACACTGTTCGAATTCAAGAAGTACTGGAACTACGGTGGTCTTTTTATAACATTTAATGGGACGCACACTTGGACAGTACGTGTATGGTTACAGGAACAAATGTCGACATAGACAGCATAATGTTGATCACAGGAATATCATCTTAAGTTAGCATTCATGCTTGGCAAATATCATAATGGAGCATTCGTAAATAAGCATTCAGCGTTCCATCATGTAAATCATCTGGCTTTACTGACTGGGCACGTCAGACCATAACCAATAGCCTACATAGGAAGGCTCCTAGACCTAACCTCGTCTAGCGAATATTCCTTCACGTAAAGTTCAATATAGATATATTTCATAATATAGGAATCCCAGACATGGGTTCTCACATGTAGCAGTGATCTCTTGGTTCATCGAGCGATAGTACAGGCATCCCTTTTTCTCACTCGATAAATACAAAGTATATGAATTTCAACATGGCTGTTCTCTCTCTCGTGAGCTTCACTCACTATAGAATATAGACCAAAATTAGTCATTCATTAAATGTCCTCATTTCTTCATAGGTTCTCTCATAGAGGTAATTGAATAATATCATACAATCCAGTGCTGATACATAGGAATGTCTTCTTCCTTTGAATGGATATTCTTTTTAAAAGTACCACTGTGCATCTGCTTATCAACAACGATGGCGAAGCCCAAGTTCATAATAAATTGTGGTTTTACCTTTTTATGCGAAATATAACTTTGCCATTCCTTGGCAAAAGAGAATAAACACTGGGGTAAAGTACATACAACATGTCTAAATGATTATCACTTTTCCCCATCCATATATAGATCACTATTTCGGCAAAAAGCCTGCTACAACAAAACTCGGCATCCTCACAGGATGACAGCCATGGATCACACCCCTTGCTAGCGATACTTCCGCTGCATAGCCTTTGACCTTTTCTAGCGACAACCAAATTAGTTCGACTTGGAAATGCAAAGATATCCATATATAAGACAGACTCGTCCTACTCATACAAACACTACGTATAAATTCAGGCCATAGATATACTGAAGCAAGAACAATCTATTCCTACCCAGCCACAGAATAAATCGCAGTAGGCCTAGAGTCGTCTGCGGAGTCCGATCGAAGATGACAGAACTATTTTCAAGGGAAGCAACCCAAAAATGACTTCTCCTTAAGCACTTAAAAAGGAAATACTTTGCTTACAAAATATTTGCGAACGTAATAAGAATATAAATGTATTATATTGCAAGATAGTAAAAATTGCCCTTTACAGAAGGCAGCTGGTCACCCCACGTCATAAAGAAGCTGGACCTAGTATAATAAAGTCTCTAGTATAATAAAGCCTCTAACACTTCACTCCTCTGCGATAGTATCGGATGTGGGACTGCCTTTACCGTTGTATAAACTAAATGTACCCATCAGGGGTTGAAAAGGACATTTTTCTCTATGACATAAAAGTCTACTAAGATTTGTGCAGAAATTATAGTGAGTACCAAGATTTAGTTAGGATTCTTGTTAGTAAGTTGACAATCTCAATTTCTTGGTAGTGACCTGCCAGTTGTGCTGAAGATTGATGCTAGTGAACTACAAGATTGATGATAGAGAGCTACAAGATTGATGCTAGTGAACTACAAGATTGATGCTAGTGAACTACAAGATTGATGATAGAGAGCTACAAGATTGATGCTAGTGAACTACAAGATTGATGCTAGTGAACTACAAGATTGATGATAGAGAGCTACAAGATTGATGCTAGTGAACTACAAGATTGATGCTAGTGAACTACAAGATTGATGATAGAGAGCTACAAGATTGATGCTAGTGAACTACAAGATTGATGCTAGTGAACTACAAGATTGATGATAGAGAGCTACAAGATTGATGCTAGTGAACTACAAGATTGATGATTATTCGTTAGTGAACTGCCAGACGATTTCGCTTTCAACTAATGATCCGACCGAATAATAGTTTTACCGACTTAGTCAAATACTCCTACACTTTGGCATTATATTAAAGTTTCTCATTTCCGATAAAACCTTTCTCCCTCACCTGCTTTAACCATTCTTATTTAAGATCACAGGCGGTTTATATATGTGTCGCGCTTCAAATTTTTTACGCTAACAGTCTCGATAGGTTACTGATCGTAGAGAACTATAACTTGCAACAAACCTCCTTGCGTGGTACAAATGACTGTATCAAGTTTTGACCGGGCATCGATCCAGCCGTTTGTTTATGATTCAAAGATGTAAAATAAGGGGGAAATAACTTTATTCAAATAAGGGAAATAAAGTAGGGGAATTAATGAACTACAAATTTATATAGTGTTTTGTATTTGAAGGGAGCAACCGTCGGATGGTTAATGGTGATGTGTCATAAAATCATTGTGTTTCTTCAAACAAATAGGTCAGTGAGTCCTCTGTTTTAGACATAGACATAGTTTTAGACATAGTTTTAGACATAGTTTTAGACATAGTCAACTTTCTTGCGAGCTTTACATCAGGTGAGAAAGGTAAAGGTAGTCCCATAGTAGATACTGTCGTTGGGGAGTGAAGTGTTAGAGACATAACTAGACTAGGTCCAAGCATCAAGAGATGGCTAGACCAGTTCCTAACTCAAGAGCAAAGTCAGGTACTCAATTACACCTGGGCAGACTGGAGCGTGTCGATACCGCGAATTAAACTCTGCAGCTTCGCTGCCAGAGACCAGCGTTCTAATCACTCTGTCAATCGAACTGTCACATTAGGTGTACATACCTGTAAAAGTACGCTGTATTCAAAGATGAATTTTAAAGGACGGAAAAAAAGTAATACTCGTTTATGACTTAAACTCATGAAACAAAGTTAAAAAAGAAACAGGTGTAAAAGTGAGTTGGTCGATCAGCAATCCGGTTTCATAAATTTGCATAGATAAATTTAACGGGCTTAGAATTTATATTAAAGGGTGATACAAATATGACTTATTGATTTGTAAGCAAAGGGTGATAATCCTAAATTGCATCCCTTGATAAAAAGTCATGGTTTTTTTTGTTTTTTTTTTTTGTTAATAGGAAGTTCGTGTGTCAGTGGTCAGGTTTCATAAATTGTCATAAGCGAAGTGAACGGACTATTAAACTTAAGTTAAAGGGCGAAAATCTATTGACTTATTGATTTATAAGCAAAGGGTGATATCTATAATTACACCCCTTGGGAAAAGTAGTGTTTTTAGTTTGGAGTTTGGTTTTTGAGTGAGTTCGACTAAGCAATTGCGAAATTCACGGGTTTAGGTGAACTGTTTTGTTCGGGAAATAGTTAACATTGGAAATCGTTTTACAAAATATAATCAGTCAGATTTTAAACGCGCCAGCGTTAGAAAGCAAGTTGCTTGTATTAAAGTTTTGTAGTGGCAAGTGATATTAAGAAGTGTCAGCCAGACAATATGCCAATGAGTTGGTTGCTTCTGTGGTGACAGAAATGTGAAACTATTGTCTAGCCTCTCAATCGCTTGGTACGTCACAATTCATAGATGACAGTTCATATTATATTTATTTATGTGGACATAAACCTGACAAGGTTGGAAGTACGACAGAAAATGTGTATATTTTTAAAGTCAACCATGTATTTTGGTCTCACCAATAATTGATAGACTATGTAATTCAAGAGAATAACAATAGACAGTAGATAGTCGAGAACTAGGAAATAGTCGATCAGTTGTCAGCCTAACAAGTAGGAAGTAATAGACCTTGGCTAAATCATCACCCCTGGCGGTTAGGCCAGTCTTACCAAGATACGCCAAGCAGAGCACAGAAGAAATAAGAGACAGAGTCAGAAAAATTAGAATAAAAAGGTTTGAGAGACAATTAAATTTCATATAAAATGAAGAATTTAGAAGGCAGATAAATCTCGACAGCAGTTGTCGCTTTCCAGTCGTGAACGCCCTAACATCTAGAGACAGCTAGTAAATACTTAGGCAGTAAGGAAGAATGAGAGAGAAAGTCATTGAGATAATAATTGATTTGAAATTATGCTGTACAAGGTTGACCAACCTCAAAGGAAGGTTTGACTCATTATTTCGCACCTGCCACGTTACATATAAATAAACTTCATCATATTTTGCACTGCTGTCGGAGTCAAGTCACTCATCTATTATTGATATTATTCGTCAACTGTCTACGTGAACTGTTGTTGTATTGCATCAAGTAAGAACTTACTTTTATACCATCAACCACAACCTGCCTACTGTTAGGGTAGTGATACGAACCACTATACATCATCAACAATCATTATCATATATTTAGCGTATATGCCAACGGCCACACAGGTTTAGGGATACATTATATTATTGCTACCAAATGGAAATAAAAATAAATAAATAAAATATATACACTCACACTTAACAAAAAAAAAAGGAAGTAAATTGTCCATTTATTGAATCGCATAGATTATAAGTGGATAGCCAGTTATCATTATTCAGAAATTCGTTAACATCGTTCATCTACTTGTATGTTTTTGCTAACGATATGGCGAATTACTGATTAATGACAACTGCCGACCCACTTTGTTCTGTGGGTGGGCAGAAATAAAGTCACGGGGGAAAAAAAGACAGACAAAATGACGAGGAAAAAAATCACATGAGAAAAAAAGAATGTCACACTTTATGTGAATAAAAGACAAGATTTATTCAGTTTATTAAACAATGTAAGGAAATGAAACAAACACCTTTACGTCAGTCATTTATTGACAATACATGAACTGCCCACTGTTGATGTTACCCATGTATACACAGATTTAATGTTTCTGTTTTATTGTGAAGTTTTTAAGCAACACGTTCATTAATTTACAATCATTTCTGGTGGTTACTCTAGTGAGACTGACTGACATATTAACATAAAAAAGAGGATTCAACAATTAACCTTTACAGAAAGACGCAAGAACAGGGCTACGATAATGAGCCTACATAGAGGTGTGTGTGCTTGTGTGTGTGTGTATATATATATATATATATATATATATATATATATATATATATATATATATATATATATATATATATATATATATATATATATTTGCGCGTGTGTGTGTGCTCTCGCGTTGTGTTTGTATTGTGACTTTTATTCTGCTGATTTTTTTAATTGCAAGTTTTATCCTGTGATATTTTCTATGTGACTTTTTTCCTTTGATTTTTTTTCCTGTGACTTTTTTCTGTGACCTTTTTGCTACAATCGTTCTGTGCTTAGTACATTTGGTAACAATAATACAAATGGAACCCGAAAAACTTCGGTTTTTCTGTTACTTGTTTCTTCTAAACACACTTACACTCATCTCGGTGTACAGCTTTGAATAAACCAAGCCACGCACGGCAGTGAACAATAGACAGTTCTTATTCCACCCAGGCCTCCTCACACAGGACAGCAGCACGCAAGCAACACTGGTTGGCGCGTGTCCCTGTTGTGTTCTGTTTTACGCGAGCATAGCTTGACAACCCAAATAGCCCCGTTAGCCTTTGTTGTCCTGCTCTTGGATACTTTTCCTGGGCCTCATAAAAAGAGGATGTCACTGGTGGGGCTGACAGCTGTACCTGCACGAGACCCTTATAACCAGCATGTACACCAGCTCAGCGCACGTGTCGACACGTCACTTACAAGATGAAGTAGGTCAGGCGTCATGAACGTAAAACCAGGCCGAGACATTTATTTTAGTGGTTTGTGGTTGTTTGGGGTTCAAACATAATAAAGAGGTTCTAGAAAACATAGGAATAAAAAGAGAACAAATGAAGGAGATCAAAATTAGACTTGTAAAATATTGTGTCCATGTAAAAAGGAATAACACCTTGCTGAAGACCATAATGGAATAAAGAGTTAACGGCAAACGTGCATGAAGAGGACAGCGCTGTAAGTGGGGAGTTATCATCAAGTCTATCAGAGACTACTTCTTTATTTCTCACGAGCGCCTGAAACATACCTTTATGTGTATACTATTTATTTATTTACTATCAGAATACGGTATTAAGACATGAGACAGACAACGTTGGAGGCCCACAGCAGCCGACCTTCCATGTTGAGATGGCAGCTGATGATGATTCTACGCAAGCACCCATTTATGACAATCTGTAGCTGTTTACGTTGTTGTTTATTTGTTGTTGTCCATGTTTGAGAGCCATACAATAGGACTGACTTCGCATTTGAGTTCAAGATTCAGAATTTTGTGTTCAACATGATTTCTCTTGATCTCCATATATTTCTCAATGCAATGAAAGCTCCTCTGCCAGTTTGTATTGTTATTTTGATATCATTGTCTGTGTCCCTCCAACTTTGCCGATATTCCTGCCAAGAAATAAGTATTCACAGAGTAGAAGTATGTCAATGTTAAAGATTTTTTCATTTCCATACCACCCGCGCGGTTCTTCCTTGGTTATAGGGAAAGCATCATAAAAATAATCATGATATTTTTTTTTTTTTTTTTGGTAAAAGTGTGGTGAAATATCCAGGCGCTAACATGAACGAACCAGTGATACAGACAATAAACATTATCTCTACTTTCAAAGCTGACTATCAACGTTCTCACATCAATCCTATCGCGGTAGATATTTATCAACCTGGCAAGTACTTAGCATCCCTTCTGCCTGGTCTGGCATCAAGAAGACCTTGTCAGTTCAGAAACACGAATTTTTACCTGTCTTTGATGGACAAGAGGTTGAATGCAAACAAATGAATTTCTCTTCTAGTAATTACTATCTCTTTGGATTTATTTTCAATGTAAATTGTTTGGATTTTAACACTCATTGAGGTTTATAATTATTTTCAAACGTATTAAATAGATCAGACGAGTTAGAAATGCCTGTGATCTGACAAATGTCTTGGTACGTTCTTTTCCACTGTTTTCTATATTGTGTGTTTGTGTGTGTGTGTAAGTGTGTGTTATTTTTAACAACACATCTTCTTCTTCGATCCTTAGCCGCCGACCGTCAAAGCTGCCAGTGGCCATCACGCCTGGTGGCGTCTTGTAGGGCAGCAAAAAATTGATTCCACTTTGCTCGGTCGGTGGCCATTCTTAGTACAGTGCCCCAACTCTGGTTCATTTTTTGCATCTCAGCCTCCACAGTCCTCCGCCAAGTTGTTTTTGGTCGGCCTCTCTTTCATTTTCCTTCAGGGGTCCAAAGCATAGCTGTTCTTGTGATGGCATCGGGGTCTCTTCTGAGGACATGGCCAACCCAGCTCCAGCGTCTGCCAGCTATGATGGTGTGCATGTCCTCTTGCTTGCTCCGAGTAAGCAGATCTTGGTTGGTGATGGTATTCGTAACAACACATGTACACACAGTACAACGTTATTTTCCACATCATCATCATCCGCCAGGAGTATAGGGGCCTTCAACAATCTTACGTCAAGAGTTCCTGTCACGTGCCATCAACTCAAGGTCTTCCTGTCACGTGCCATCAACTTGTAGTAAAGTGAATCCGTGTCACACCCCGCCCAAATTTCCCCGATTCAAAAATCTAGTTAACGTAAATTTACAACCTCTAACCTACTACTACTATGTTTGAAATTTGTCAAGGGAAAGGTCAAACCTACCGCAAAAAATTGGACAAAATAATTTGAATTTTCTACTACCCCGTTAAAAATCTATAAAATAATTTCCATGTTTGACTTTGGTCCTCAAGCCATCGTCAAATCAAACCGCCCAACATTTAAATAAAGATTTGAATTTTCTAACATGAAGCGTTAAAAGTTACTACCCCCCCTTTTAAACACCCTACCCCTTCCCAATATTATATTAACGAACGCCGAAAAATTAACAACCAATAGATTGGTTACCTCGTTTTTTGTAGAGTCAAGGGGAAAAAAAAAATGGTTTGTAACGACAAAAAGGCCTAATATGTGTTTTTTTGAATAAAATTTAAGAATTTATTTCTCAATGCAATGAAAGCTCCTCTGCCAGTTTGTATTGTTATGTGGTGAGCATAGGGGCAATAAAATTAACATTTTGCCGGCATAGTCCGCCATTTTAAAAATACTATTTGCCAACTTGAGATCAGCGGTTGAGCATTTGTGACCAAGCTTTCGCCGTCTAGACACTACAGCATTATAACTACCCATTAAGTGCTAGTCAAGCTTGTGCATATTGTGATATATTCTTACTTGAGGGTAAGGCAGAATAAGTTTATTTGTAGAAATTAATTAACATGTCGGCCACATAGTTTATTGTGCGCCATATTCGGATACTGCTTATGGGAAAGATTAATGTCACAACGCCCTAAGTAGGAATGCAGTTTTATTGTGAAATTGTGTCAAATGTGTTTGTAAATTTGCCATAACATTTTACGACTGTAAGTCCAAAAGAGAAGAAAAGTGATGGTGGCTTCTGGAGTGCCACAGGTTCAATTAACATCTGACACCCTACCTAGAAGTTGAAAAGAAATAAATGACCAGTCACAGGATTTGGGCACCCCTGCTGATAGTCTGGAAGATAAGCAATGCTTCAGGGACAGAGGTTGTGAAGTTATGTGTAACAGATGAGAATACACATCCCTGATTATAGAAAATGGAGAGAAGATCTGGTGCAAATGGTCAGCACACGTGTCTGACCCAGGTAAGAGTACTGTCAATAAGTTGTGGAAGTATTATAAGATAGGCATTATAGGGAGGGAATGTTCCTTCTCATTACAGGTCACATCACCATTTAAAAAAGCTGTGCAACTATCCTGGAGAAGACAGAAATTGCAGGCAGTGGACGCTCACAATACATGCTGAGCTACAGGCCGTCTTTTCTTCAAGAAGGCAGCACTATCTGTGTGATCATATACCCAGTTGGAAGCAACTAGTCTCAGACAGACTATTAAATTAAAAGTTCCCTTATACGGGCACATGACAGCACATTCACCTAAATAAAATAACAATCCACAACGTAGATTTCCTGACTTGGTGTAGTGAAATCTGTGAGATAATTGCTAAATTCATTAAGATTTTACTCCTATAGTAATAATAAATAAACCCGACCTCGGGTTTCTGACTATTGGGCATCTTCAACGCCCCCAGTAGAGCGCTGCCTTTGGTGCAGTGGAAATGCTTGAAAAAATGACCCGCCGTAAAAATCTAACACGCTTTTTAGTTTCGGTTTCGAGACGTACAATTAACAATTTAACATCTTGCCCGATCTGCTGCACGAAACTGCGGCAAGACTTATAATTAACTATCTGCCAGAAGTGTGACACCAAACTAACGTTCTGAATTAACGTAATATGTTAACTTTAACGTTATAATTAGTAGTAACTCGGACATTTTCCAGTAGTAAGAACGAGACGACTGTAATAATTAACGCCAACACTACCAAACGTTTTGAAAAACCCCTCTTCGCTCTGCACGCGGTTCCTTTACTATATACACGCTGTGGGCAAAGCCAGCAGATATAAACACACAGACAGTTTAAATTCTCGCAGCGTAGTGTATTTCTGACGTCACTCAAACTAGTTGGTTTATTTGAATAATGAAAAAAAATGATAGAGACAGGGGGGAAGATGGCCGACTTGTGTAAAAGTTATATTTGACGATTGACAGTGACAAAACTGAAAATCTAAACCATAATGAAACTGACCATAAAAATCATAAATTAGGATAGCTTAGTGTCTCCTGAGAAATAATATGTTTTAAAATATATTTTAGTCCAATTATTAGCCACGTTATTGAGATAATACTATATGTCTACGCACGCTAGGACGGACAGACTGTTGTTCTTGCTCGTTACACATAACGTTATTGGGGACGCAAGTTTAGAAAAGAGGCATTGGAGTAATTCAAATCCGATTGGGTGGTATAAGAGTATAGGAGTAAAGGGGGGAGGTAGGATAAGGTTAACAAAAACTAAACATCTTTTTGTATTGGCATAACTAAAGCAGACTGACAGGTGGACTACGAGACACATAGTTTGTTTGGAATTCTGTTTTGTTTTTCAAAAACTAAATTCAAAATTTGGTAGTCGCCTGATTTCATTGGCCAGCTCTAATAGATATTGGCTAAGGCTTAGGGGTCTCGTGGCCATTTGACAAGAAATTTTTATATCAACAAGTACGTTGAGATTAGATGTGATAAATTTTAAAATAAATACTAAATTCACTGTCTGGACAGGGCAGAGAAAACTGAGGCAATATCTTTTGCCAGTCAACGTTATTTATGATATATTTCTTTTAATTTGTTGTAAGAATGCTTTATGTATTAATATGCTTGATTAAAACTGCAAAAGTTAGATGCTGCTATTGGGAAAAGTGAAGGACATGCCGGGAGCAAACATTATTGAGTCCTCACATTGAACTGTATTTGACTGTTGCATATATTATGATTTATGATTTTGTATTATTATTATTGTATTAGAAGATGTTGTAAGTGGGGGAGGGGGGGGGGGGGGGGGGGGGGGGGGGGGGGGGGGGGGGGGGGGAGCCTCAGTGTTCCATGAAAAACTCTTCAACATGCCGAGAGCTTTATAATTAAGAAAAGAAAAGAAAAATCATACAAAAAGGAGATGAGTGGGTTATTACTCCACGTTATTGTATTGGGGGGGGGGGGGGGGCAAGAAAACTATGGAAAAGTGTCACAGTGGCGTATCTGCCATAGGGACATGAGGTGTGGTCACAGAAAGGTGTGAGTCATGTAAATTAGGGGCTAGTGCACCTGTATGCACAAGAGGATGACCCCATACCATCATGTGTACATAGTGATAAGAAATTGTGATCAGATGTGAAAAGGCCAGGGTGTCTTCTTTATTGCAGGGTTTTTTTATTTCCTGTTGTACCAGCCGATGACAGGAAACCTGATGAGTGATTGTAAAGACAAAAGTCTCCATTCAAAAGTTTATGCCGAAGGAGCGTGTGTGTGCTGATCTATATATTCTCTGCAGCGACATACTGACTTGTTATCTTCATACCAAGAATCCCAGGTGATGTGTTAACATCTGGGACATCTGACACTTCATTCAAATAAACATTGTTATTTCCAAGAATAAACAGAAATTATATGGGGGCGTGATGAACCAACAGCTCCTCCTAACAAATGACTAACACTAGTAGCTATTAAAGTTTTAGTCTGTGAATACACCTACAGGAATAACATAGTGACATTATACTTATAGGACAAAGAGTCCAGACATTTTAGTTAATCAGTATATGTAAAATATATTTTCCTCATTTTTAAAAACCTGTCCAAAAGAGATGGCGGGACAGGCAGATTAAATTGTACAAAGAAAAGAATTCAATTTTAAAGAAAACTTTAACCACAGTCTTATTCATTTCCGTATAGTGAGTTAAAGTGTAAAGTGCTGATGTACCACCATTGTCATTTCACCCCTAGACACTAGTCACATCAGACACCAACCACTAGAATAAAAATACGGACCGTGTGAGATCTAGGAAGGTAGCGTTAGGTTCCCTGATAATACATCATCATCATCATCTTTTTAGAGTCAGGGGCCTACATTTGCTTGACCTCACACGGTTGGCACGGATACAGCTTTCTTTCCTTTTAGGTAACATTTTAACCTCCCTAGCAAATTACACTTGCTAAACCTGGCGAGGATGTAGATAACAGATCTTCAAACAATAGTTTAGTTACAAGTTTAAGTATTTAAAAAAGACTGTGAGGGGCCCAAGAAAGTGACATTTGGTGATACAAGTCATGAACACTTTTCAACATATTGATTTCTATACTGTAAAATAAAAACCTTCCCTGAGTTGATACTTCCTGTCCAAAACATTGAGGTACAGGAAGAATAAAACCATATATATATAATATATATAATTATATATATATATTTATATATATATATATATATATATAAATATATTTATATAATATCTATATATATATATATATATATATATATATATAAATATATATATATATATATATATAATTCTACAAACAGCCTTACTTCCTTAATTTTATTAAGTTACAGTTCTGTTTTGCCATTTGTCATACAACATCATAATAATTGCATTACCCTAGACACTTGCTATACACACCCTCACAGATTCTTTTGTCAGGTGAGATCTCGAGAGGTGACAGTTAGGGACCCAGAGACTTTCAACATCATAATCCTTTACTCTGGGAACTTGCATAGTCTGACCTCACCTTGATTGTCCATACACCCTTACTCTGTTCAGAGAAGGGGGTATTGCTCAGAAGACCAGTCTCTTACCTGGCACTATTCTAGTGTCATCTGACACATCTATAATTGTCTAAGGGAACCTATATTCTATACTCTAAAACCTCTTACCACACAACTCAAGGTCTTCCTGTCACGTGCCATCAACTCAAGGTCTGTCCATGTCGTCTTCGTCCTCTTTAAACCTGTCTCCAGTTCTCTTCTCCATGTGTTCTACGCTTAAGAGCGTATCATAGATTTTATCCATAAGTGTGTAATGAAGTATAAAGCTGAAGTTAATTTCATGTGGAATCAGCGCCCCAGGCTTTTTGTCAATTTGATGTTACATTTTTTGACTGTAAGCTATAAACTCCTTGAAAAATTATTTGTGGCTTTGTAGTGTTTAAAATATTTTTTTTTTTAATTTTTTTATTTTCTCCTTTTTAGTGTTATTTTTTTTTAGTTTTTTTTTTAAATTTCAAGTCAAATGTAATCGATCCGCTAATGATATTATCAGTTTGCGACAAACGAGTCCAGAGCACAGGAGGCGGGTTTCATTATTCAGTATATTACACGGAAAGTTAATTTTTTGTTTTTGTTTTATTTTTTAAAAAATGTTGATAAGAGTTGTAAATTTCATTTTTTTTAAGTGTATTTGTCAGTTGTGTGTATGTCTGTGCATGCGCGTGCGATAGTGTGTGTGTGGAAAGGGGGGGGGGGGGGGGGAGAAGTTTTAATATTTCTCTCAAGAGAGACAATCTTGTTGGAAAGAATACACCTAGATTATTTGCAGTTATCGCCCATTTCACTGATGATACAATACAAAAAAAAAAATTAACATTAATTTTAATTTTATTATTTTTATGACTGATTATTTTATAGTAATGGGGAATAAACAACTATTACCAAGGTTTCAGAGCTAATGACCTCGGCATCCCCAGGAAGTGATTGAAAAATCGATTGCAAGATTTGAAAGTGTGACAAGAAGAGTGACATACTTTCAAGTTAAACAAAAGCCTGTAAAAATAAAAGCATATAATTTTTTATAATTGTTGACTTCCGGAAATCGAATGTATCGTTTCGGGCATTAGTCAAACATTATACTACACTTTAAAAATTCCGAATAAACTGTATGTATTTGTGTACGGGCATAATCTGAGTGCATTATTGTGGTTAAAAAAAAAAAAAAATCCAACCAATACAGATCTCACTTGTTTTTACGGTAAACGATATATTTTTTACAACACTGTTTATAGGATATCAGAAATCTGAATAACTCGATAATCCTATGAGATCAAGCAGTAATGTTAACCACGTTTATAGCCACGTTTATAAGAGTCACAGTACTTAAAAAAAAAAAAAAAACCAAAAAAATTACACACAACACACATCATATCGACACCTGATCCAGTGTTTCCCTTCAATATTTGATATCCCGAGATCGGGGGACAGACCAGTATGTGAAATTTCACTAAAGCTTAACAAAGTTTGAACGATCGCACCCCCCCCCCCCCCCCCCCTCCCCCCCCGCCCAAAAAAAAAAACCAAAAAAAAAACGTAATAATGTGACCTAAATTTATTATCACTATTGTTGACGTATATGGCTACAGCTCATCGTTACATAAGATATACACAATGTGTGATAACGGTTGGGTGATAAGCAATGTTTCCACCTAGAAGCAGTGAGAAAACTCGAGGTGAAGATTCACACGTACATGTCGTAAAATGTATTCTATTTCCCTTCTTAAACGTGGTCCTTTTTTTGTATTTTGTTTTGTTCTTTGCTCTTCAGAAACTGGTTGGGGGAAAAAGACAACACCCAGGAGATGTTAGCAAACCCTTCTGGCTCTGATCGGGGCCAAAAACGACATTTGACATTTGTAGCGACTTTTATTAATCTGCGAAAGAATTAAAAACTACCGCTGGGTGATGATGCCATATGGTGCAGGATTCAAATGAAGGTGCAAGGCTTTAAACATTTTGCTTTCTTTATGACTAAAAAGGAAAATCGAAGCCTTTCTATTCGACTTTTGTCGTCTGTAACATGTTGTGGGTAATGAAGAGTTTTATTGCGGTATCGAACGACCCTTTTGTAGAAGGTGTGTAAAAAAAAAACGTTTGACACTAATGAGTTTGCGAGATGAACTTTTCGGAAAAAGACCATTGTCGAGGAAAGAAGACGGACATGTTAAGATGACGCTTATTTGTATTTAGTATTCCAGTGTTTCTCAGAGTCTTGGGAAAAGTGTTGGGCTCGATATTATGAGCCAAGGTCCAATTGCTTATATATAATATATAGTATAGAGAGGAGCCGCGGTGATTTATGGACAGTGTCAAGGGAGCCGCGGACCAAAAATGTTTTTCTCTTTGAAAACCTCTGCCCTAGAGTGTACACGAAAGGGTTCAAGGGTTACACGGCAAATTTATTTTTTATTTTCTTCATCATAATTTTTTTAAAATTTTTTTTTGTAGCTGCAAAAACGACTCCTTAAAATTTAAATATTAAAGAATTGTGTACTATAGAAATACACACATACACATTTATTTACAGCGTACGTTGCATGTCGAAATATATCATCTACTAAACTACAGATGACAAAAGAAAACATTGCTGTCTGCTAAGCGCTAAGCGACCACAGCTGAGGTTCATAGACCGTGTACAAGAGATGACTTGAAGGCAGACTGGACATAAATCCATCATCCAGGGAGGACGTAGCAGCCTATTGCAACCCAAGTGGAAATGCTCTCTACAGTGTCGTCTCAAATAAGATGAAAAGAGGCTCATACAAAAAGCTAATATTGAAAAGTATACGTCGAAAGGAACTCAAAGAAAAAACAGAAAAGAGACTGTGGGTCACCACCTCAAGGGCGCATCACCCACATAGTCAGTTATGACTGGAGGAATACAAAAACAACTTTAAAGAAGAGGGCTGACCACTTGGGGCACAAGCTAAAACAGGAAGAAGATCTTCATCCTCGAATCGGGAAGATGCTGTCAATCATACTGAACGGAAATATCAAACCAAAATCTTCAGATTGAGAGCAGATCATTCTACACCAAATGACCACAGAAACAGAAAATGCTCACAAAATATAGGAAAATGTATTGCCCAAACCCGATAAGACAGTAGAACACCATCTATTACTGCGCCCTGCACTCCAGGGAATGAAACAACTCCTCCTACCACACAACCCATCCATAGACAATACACTGTATGGCAGCTCAGAACAGCTTATACGAACAGCGCAGTACCACATAATGACATCAAGGTCACCAAGAGCTGACACTCAGTGACAGTGGATCACAGTCAAGTCAAGGAATGACTGGAGCAGGTTACTATGACATAGTTAAACTTTTAATACTGTGGTGAAGTGGGATGTTTTAAATATTTATAGGGGACTTAGTGTACTGACTGAGATCAGCTGTGAAGGTATCTATATCTATTAAGAGTAGTGTATTATAGATAACCTTACTTGCTACCACATATCTCTATATCTCAGTCAGAATTATTCTGGAATAGTGTGATGCTACGTTATGTGTCTAGGGTATGAGTATGGTGAAGTGTAAGTCACAACAACAGACAGATAAACAATTTAATTTAATCCACTACTCTTAACAACACTGTGACACTCACATACATATAACACTCTATGAGAATATCTTAAAGAAGGCACTGATAACTTTTCAAATAACAATCTGTATTAATTGTTATCATAAAGGTATATGTGTCCTGATTCAAACACAAAGGAACCAGGAATCACAATCAATTTTAATTACAAGTATATGTACAGACTTTATCAATATGAATATCGTAGTGACATATATTATTAAAAATATCCTATGTGTGTCAGTTGTGTAGTAGTAATATGAGGTAATACTGGTTTTGTTTTGTTCAAGCTCTGTTGGTATTTGTCATCATGACTTCAATAGTTTGTCTTTAGGGACTAGTATTGGAGATGTTCTCAGTTCCTGATATTAAGACAATTAAATTCCCCTCTGAATATTATTTTTACAAAGTCATTTCAAGATGAGGGGACATAATGTTGAGCTCAGCTGGCCAACTCTGCTTATCTGGCGTGATGGCGGCAGGAAAGGACTCCTCTGCTCGAATTCTCCTCTGGGCTCTGGAGACACCTCACTGATAGCTAAAAGGACCAAGGAGTATGCTGTCCTACACTGGATTCAGCACAGCTCTGACCAGGTGCTGCTCAGTACCATCAAGACCACGGTCCCTGAAATCAAGAAGGATGTACCTTCTACTTCATAACTAACTTATACTCTCTTTTACACTGATCACAATACAACACAAACATTGAGTTCAGAGCTTTAGGCCAACTGTCAGCTTCATTTGAAATACTTTATTCCAGTATTACCCTTCTTAATGGTTACTACGCCTCTGCAATTCCAGCATTATTTCTTTCTATTCAATCATCCAGGTGTCAGTGTACTGTTTGGCCATTCCATGCCGTTTTACTTCCCTCCGACACCCTCTGTTCAGGCTGGAGCATTATAGGCTTTACTCCTGTTTGCCACTGAACTACACATATATATACAGGCATAAATTAACAATTTACATTCAATTTTCATTAAAAGATACTGAATGGTTCAAGCTTACCACAATTTCATGGAAATAAACACAGATACGTTGATTAGCAATGAATTCTGGCACAATTACTGGCACAAATTCCCATCTGCTTATGTTCCAGGCTTTTATTTAGCAAAATATAAGCTGGCTTCAACGCACTGATGCTTTATCAAGCTTATTTAAACAAGTGGTTTCGAACTAACGCTCCCAAGTGTGTATATCAGCGAGACTGGCCAATGAGCCCCGTTTCGACAAGTGTTTGAAAAAAATGTTACCCTTCCCTGTCTCCCATGACAACGAAAGATAGTATTTATAGCCCGACCAATCGTGGTTAGGCTTTCATTTGTTGCGCTCCAATCAATTTGGAGTTTACATGGTAGGCTATTTCTGTAACGTAAATTTTTTTCAATCACGTTAAAAAAAAATCTTATGAGCAGAAATGATTTTATGCTGTCAGGCACCCCCAATATTTTATTTTGGGTATAATTTATTAATTCCTGGACTATTTGCGTAACGTTTTACATATTCTTTGTCAGCAAGCCCTAAGGAACCCAAATATACAAATTTAAAAGAGCTACGTGGCTGCGTTCAAATGCAATTTCTTCTACCTCCTGTTTCGAAGATGTGCTGTCTGGGTACTGTTATGTTTTCCCCCGTAAACCCATCTTGGTTGTTTTATCTTTCCCTAATAAGCGTTTGTTTATGATTTTAAAACAAAACTCTGGGATGGATTAATGTATTTTTATTCACTGTCCGTCTGAAAAAAAGTTAGTGCATGTAGTCTTACACGCGTGATGGCAGCATTTGTGTATCGCGCGACGCGGGTTTCGGTGTACGGTTTTCTGCTTTTCTCTTCTAATTTTATCCTTTAAGTCCATCTGTA
>JAMPIV010021034.1:90000-91619 GCA_024509875.1 Oreohelix idahoensis | reverse complement strand
CCTCTCAACATACCACTTAAGCCCCTCTTAACAACACTACTTTATCCGACCAAGATTCATTCATAATTTAATCGTGACTGCATAAAGATGCGCACCGTCTCAAACACAAGCACAATAACTCAACTGGTCTCAAACCCTCTTTTTCAATCCCCCAAACATCCACCCCCTTAAACAACCCTTCCCCAATTCAAACTTTTTTCACTCAAAAAAATCACACAAAAAAAACTAATTTAACAAAATACATTCATAAACTCCAAAAATTCTTAAAACACCAATAAACAAAAAACTACCCTAAAAACCCCCCACCCAAAAATATCAAATAAAAACAAACCCACTAAAAAAACTTATGGTCCCTTCCCCACAAACACTAAAAAAAACATAATCAAAAAACATAATTCCCTAATTCCACCCACTAAACAACAATATAATTTTAAACCACAACATATTAAATATATTTAAATATTAAAAAATCAATTATCCAACATAATAAAAATAAAAAACACCAACTAATAACCTTATAAAAATAATAAATTACCTTACACATTTTAAAAAAATATAAAAAAAAACAAACATATTAAAAAACCCTAATAAATCCAATCCAAAAAAATACCATTAAAATTAAGCCAAAAAAAACAACCTCCATACCAAATTAACAAACTACAAAAAAAATTTCTAAAAATAAAAAAAAACCCCTACAATACCTAAAAAAATAACATCTTACAAATAAAAAAAACACACATACTTTCCTACAAAACCATAATCTAAAAATCAACAAACCCAAACCCCAATAAAAAACAATAATCCCAACTAATCATCCAATTTTCAAACTTTAAAAAAACTAAACCCTAAAACAATTCATCAAAATCAAAAATAAAAAAAACAAAATTACATCAACCCAATTACAATAATAAAAAAAAAAAACCCAAAAACATTAAAAAAAAAAAAAATATAAAATTATTTTAAACAAAACTTTACCTAAAACAATAAACCATACTAAACTAATCAAATCCAACCATACACACCTAATTTAAAAAACCACAACACAAACAAAAAAAATCCAAAAAAAAAAAAAAACCCATTATCAAACACAAAACCACCAAACAAACAAACACACACAAAAAAACCCCCCCCACAACCTTTTTCAAAATCCACAACCAAAAAAACCAAAAACAACCCCAAAAACCCCAACAAAAACAACACTAAAAAAACCCCCAAATACCCAAAACCCATCACACCCCAACCAATACAACCCCACCCATTTTTAAACCACACTCAACCCCCATTAATCCCCAAACAAAAAACATCAAAACCAAATAACTAACCAATAACAAAACTAAAAAAAACACATTCCAACAAAAAATAACAAAATCAAACAAACTAAAAAATCTAATCTTTACACCAATCAACCCAACATCCAAACTAAAAAACCAAAAACCCAACAAAAAAAAAAAAAACCCATTAACTAAAAAAAAAAATAACCAAACATTACATTAACACCAATCCAAAAAAACCCATACAAATAAAACTCAAAACCCCCATATTAAAAAATAAAAACCCAAATCACCCATTCCCCCAATTCCAAATCCCCCAAAAACCAACCCTAAACCATAAATCTCAAA
>JAMPIV010021034.1:22500-67500 GCA_024509875.1 Oreohelix idahoensis | reverse complement strand
TATATTATTACCCGCTTTCTTCAATGAAACGTGTGCTGTATTTCTTGGAAAAACATTTGAGATACGCAAGCTGAAACAATGACCTAAATTTAATATTTCATTCATCCCATACACAGCGTAACTAAAAGACAGATAAAGCAGGATAGAGAGAAGGGAGAGGCAGAAAGCCGAACGCATGCAAAATTAAACACGCGTTTCGCTATTAATGCCACCCCAACAAGCGTAACGCGATACACAATTACTACTATCACGCGTGTAAGGCCACATGCACTAACTTTTTCGGACGGACAGTGATAAAAACACTAACCTTCCCAGAGTTAGGTTTTTAAATCCTGAAAAACTCTTATTAGAAAAGATGACAATAGATGGGTTTACGTTTGAAAACATTACAGTACCCAGACAGCACATCTTCGAAACAGGAGGTAGAAGAAATTGCATATTTTGAACACAGCCACTTAGCTCTTTTAAATTTGTATATTTGGGTTCCTTAGGGCTTGCTGACAAAGAATATGTAAAACGTTACGCAAATAGTCTAGGAATTAACAAGTTATAACCAAAATAAAATAGTGGGGATGCCTGACAGCATGAAATCATTTCTGCTCATAAAATTTTTTTATAACGTGTTTGAAAAAACCTTACGTACGGAAATAGCCTACCATGTAAACTCCAAATTGATTGGAGCGCAACAAATATAAGACTAAACACGATTGGTCGGACTATAAATACTATCTTTGGTTGTTAGGGGAGACGTAGGAAGGAAAAATTTTTTTCAAACACTTGTCGAAACGTGGCTCCATTGGCCAGACTCGCTGATATAATCACTTAGGAGCGTTAGTTCGAGACCACTAGTTCAAATAAGCTTGATAAAGCAACAGTGCGTTGAAGCCAGCTCATATTTTTGCTAAATAAAAGCCTGGAACATAAGCAGATGGGAATTTGTGCCAGAATTCATTGCTAGTCAACGTATCTGTGTTTATTCTATGAATTGTGGTAAGCTTGAAACATTCAGTATCTTTTAATGAAAATTGAATGTGAATTGTTAATTTATGCCTGTATATATGTGTAGTTCAGTAGCAAACATGATGTAAAGCCTATAATGCTCCAGCCTGAACAGAAGGTGTCGGAGGAAAGTAAAACGGCATGGAATGGCCAAACAGTACACTGACACCTAGATGATTGACTAGAAAGAAATAATGCTGGAATTGCAGAGGCGTAGTAACCATTAAGGAGGTTAATACTGGTATAAAGTATTTCAGATGAAGCTGACAGTTGGCCTAACGCTCTGAACTCAATGTTTGTGATGTATTGTGATCAGTGTCGAACTAGAGTATCAATTAGTTATGAAGTAGAAGGTACATCCTTCTTGTTTTCAGGGACCGTGGTCTTGATGGTATTGAGCAGCACCTGGTCAGAGCTTTGCTGAATCCAGAGTCGGACAGCATACTCCTTGGTCCATTTAGCTATCAGTGAGGTGTCTCCAGAGCCCAGGGGAGAAATCGAGCAGTGGAGTCTTTTCCTGCCGCCATCACGCAAGATAAGCTGATGTGGCCAGCTGAGCTCAAAATTATGTACCCCCATCTTAAAATAACATTGTAACATAAACTTAAGAGGGGAAGTAAATTGTTTTAATATCAGGAACTGAGAACATCTCCAATACTAGTTCCAATAAAGACAAACTATTGAAGTCATGATGACAAATACCAACAGAGCTTGAACAAAACAAAACCAGTATTACCTCATATTACTACTACACAACTGACACACATAGGATACTTTTAATAATATATGTCACTACAATATTCATATTGATAAATTCTGTACATATAACTTGTAATTAAAATTGATTGTGATTCCTGGTTCCCTTTGTATTTGAATCAGGACACATATTCATTCATGACAGCAATGAATACATATTGTTATTTGAAAAGTTATCAGTGACTCCTTTAAGATATCCTTGTAGAGTGTTTTATGTATGTGAGTGTCACAGTGTTGTCAAGTGTGGTGGAATAAATTAAATTGTTTATCTGTCTGTTGTTGTTATGACTTACACTTCATCATACACATACCCTAGACATACAACGTAGTCATCACACTATTCCAGAATAGTTCTGACTGAGATATATATATATATATATGTGGCAGCAAGTAAGGTTATCTATAATACACTACTCTTATTAGATATAGATACCTTCACAGCTGATCTCAGTCAGTACACTAAGTCCCCTATAAATATTTATAACATCCCACTTCACCACACAGCGTATAGCTTGTCACTATTTCTGGCCAGGGATAACTGAAGATATCAAACGATATGTAAAATCCTGTCCAGAGTGCCAACGAGTAGCATCTAAGCATTGGACTGCACCAGCAACTCTAGGGGAAATGCCCATAGTGGGAACACCCTTTGAGAGAGTTGCCGTGGACATTGTGGGACCTCTCACTCGAACCAAGAGGAGGAACAGCTACATTCTGACTCTGGTGGACATTTGTTCTATGTGGGGAGAGGCGGTAGCCCTGTCATTCATTGACTCTAAACATGTGGCAGAGGCATTACTCACAATTTTCACAAGGTTAGGCTTTCCCAACCAAATCTTGACTGATAATGGCTCTCAGTTCAAGGGGAAAATAACAGAAGAAGTTTTCAGGATCTTCCAGGCCAAACACTTCCATTGTAGTGTGTACCATCCCCAAGGGAACGGCCAAGTGGAAAGATTTAATGGCACGTTGATGTCGATCCTGAGAAAATTGGCACACGAAAAACCAGATACATGGGACCAGTACCTTCACGCCACCCTCTTTGCTTATCGGGAGGTACCCCATAGTTCAACCGGTATGGCCCCGGCAACATTATTATTTGGAAGGCCAATAAAAGGTCCACTCGAAGCTCTGTTAAGAACGTGGACTGATGAAAAGGCACAGGAAAATATTACATCCTCATACCAATATGTGAATGAGCTGACCACTCGTTTAAAAACTGGCTGGAAACTTGCCAATGAAAATTTGAGACAAGCCAGGAAGAAACATGCTGCCTATTACAACAGGAAAGCTAAAGACAGAGATTTGGCTGTGGGAGAGAAGGTACTGCTTCTTCTACCCGGTAGTCAGAATAAGTTACAAATTGGATGGCAAGGTCCATATACAGTTCTAGAGAAGGTGTCTAGAACCAATTATAAGATAGATAAGAAGGGGAAAGAAAAAATCTATCATGCGAATCTCCTGAAGAAATATTTGGAAAGAGAAAATCAGGAAGAGACACACTTATTGACCTTCTCCATTGCAATGGAGATGAAAAATGAACCACTTTCATCATTTGAATATCCATTACATCCCTGTGAGACAGCGGCACAGGTGAAAATCAGTATACATTTAACGAAAAATCAGAAGGAGAGAGTGCAACAGGTTCTAGATGATCATACAGAGGTGTTAACGGACCGACCGGGGCATACAAACTTATTGGAATATGATATGAAACTGATAGACCCCACACCTGTCTGTATGAAAGCCTATTCGATTCCTTTTGCTAAGGAGAAAGCCTTGAAGGAAGAGATAGACTATTTGTTGAAGGAAGGAATAATTCCACACAGTGAATCTTCGTATAGTTCCAGTGTGGTACTCTTAAGGAAACCCTCTGGAGAACATAGATTCTGTATAGATTACAGGAGACTGAATGCTATCACAGAAGGTCAGGTGGATCCAGTTGTTTGCCAGGCTAAATAAAGCTAAATATTTCTCAAAAGTGGATCTGAGTAAAGGATACTATCAGATTCCAGTAAAGCCTGAGGTTAGACCGTACCTAGCTTTTAGTACCTCAGAGGGACACTATGAGTTTAACAGATTGCCATTTGGATTGAAGAATGCGCCTAGTGTCTTCTCTAGAATGATGAGAAAATTGTTGGATCCTCTGAATAATCCATGCATCACAAACTTCATAGATAATATCCTTATAGAAACAGAAACATTTACCTGGACAGCACAGTGTGAATTGGCATACCAGGAATTGAAGGAAAAGCTCACAAGCAAACCTATTTTGAAATTACCTGACTTAAGTCAAGAATTCATTGTGAGAACGGATGCAAGTAATATCGGGTTGGGCGCGACCCTGTTACAGAAATCAGATGCACTGGATGGGGAATTAACCCCAGTGGCATATGCTAGCAGAAAGTTGAATAAAGCTGAAAAAATTATTCAACTAGCGAAAAAGAATGTCTTGCAGTAATATGGGCGATCAAGAAATTCAATATTTATCTGTATGGGAAGGCATTCAAGTTGCAAACGGATCACAAACCCTTGTCGTTTCTAGCGCAGGCTAGGCATGAAAATTCGAGGTTACTCAGATGGTCCTTACTTTTGCAGCCATTCCAGTTCAGCATAGAGTATATTTCTGGAAAAACTAACCTGGGTGCGGATTTTCTAAGCCGCCATCCGTGTGATAAAAATCACCGTAAGCCCCAGGACTAATATTAAATTTCTCTATGTGTATATAGAATTATAGACTGACATATAATGTCTGTTTTAAGTGGGTTTAATTTGTCGTGAGAAATTCTAATCCACATCTATAAATTAAAAAGTAAATGTAAAGCCTAACGAATTAATTCAATAAAAGGAAAGAAGAATGGTAAAAGAACAGTGCGGTCACAATAGCGTACGCCTGTGTTATAGAACGTCATACTAGTTAAACAAGAAAACCCCTTTTTATGCTCCGTCTGCATAATTGTAGCGCTTTCACGTTTGCTAGTAAAGCCTACTGCATAAACTACACGCGTTTCTAAAAATAAAACGGGTACTGTGTTTCTTAGAAAACCTTGAGATAGACACACTGCGTAATGACCTAGATTAATATTACATTAATGTCATTTTATGCACTACGTAAACGAAAAGACAGACGGGCTTAGAAGAGAGAGAGAGAGAGAGATGTACGGAGGAACGCATGCAATACTACCACGTCGTCTCGCGATATGAAATTAATGCCACCCCACGCGAAAGGCATGCAGGCTTGTTTTTTTTTCAAATAAACAGTAATAAAAAACACTACCAATACGAGGTAAGGTTTTAAAAAACATGGTTAATGCTTATTAGGAAACATGACACAATACTGTTTTACGTCTGAAATCCTGACATTAGCCTGACAGTACAGAAGACACCCCATCGTATAGAAGTGAACGGGTGGTAGAAGAAAATACATATTTTGAACGAAGCCACTTGGTTCCATTAAACTTATATATTTGGGTGCCTTAGGACTTGCTGACAAAGAGTATGTTAGGTGTTAAGCAAATAGTCTAATAATTAACAAATTATAGCCAAAATACTATAGTGGTGTTGTCTGACAACACAGGATCATATTTGCTCATAATGGCGTGTTTGGACACTGCTTTAGAGGAAATGAGGCCACCACGTTAAATCCGATTTGATTGGCTAGAATAGTATGTAAGGCGAAACATGATTAGTCGACTGCTAATACTATTTTTGGTTGTTAATGGAAACGGTAGGAAGGGTACTTTTTTTCAAAGGCTTTTGTAAACATGGTCTCATTGGCTAGACCATTTAATATAGTCAATTAGGAGCGTCAGTTCAGTGCCACTTTTTGAAAATAAACTTTGTAGAAGCAAGTGCGTTGAGAACCAGCTCATATTTTTCTAATAAAAGCCTGGGACAGAGGCAGATCGAAATTGTGCCATAACTCATCGCCAGTCAACGTACTTGTTTAATATTTCCTTGAATTGTGGTAAGCTAGACATATTTGATATCTTTTTGATGAAAATTGAATGTGAATTGATAATTTATGTCTGTATGTGTGTGGTTCAGTAACAAACATCAGGCAAAGCCTAGATATTGCTCCACCATGGAAAAAACTTGTCGGAGGGGAGTATAACTGCATGGGATTGCCAAATCGTACTATGACACCTATCTTATTGAATAGAAAGGAATAATGCTGGAATTGCAGAGGCGTTGTAACCATTAGGGAGAGGAATACTGGTGTATATTGTTACATGAGAAGCTAACAGTTGGCCTACCGCGCTGAACTCTGTGTTTGTTATGTATTGTGCTTCAGTGTGGAAATAGATTATAAATTAGTTCTGAAGTAGGGGGTACAACCTTCTTGTTTCCGGGACCGTGGTACTAAAGTATTAAAGCAGCACCTGGTCTGAGTTTTGCTGAATCCAGAGGTTGGTAGTATATTCCTTGGTCGAGAAATCGACCAGTGTTGTTTCTCAAGAAAACGGTGAAGCAAGCGAGTAGAGGAGTCAGTTATCCTGCCGCCCACACAGAAGTTAAGATTTCGTTGGCCAGAGCAGCTCAATCTTGTTGAAAACCCCCCCTCTAAAATTGACTGTACATTAAATCAAGAGGGACAGTTATTAGTTTCAAATAAAAGAAACTGTGAACCTTTCCAATATTATTTCCACCGGAAACAAACACATGAAGTCATGATGACTAACAACAACCTAGCTTGAAAAGCCAGTATTACCTCATAGTACTACATCACAACTTACACACATATTGTAATAATAATATATGTCAATACAAAGATCTTATCTATAAATTGTGTACATACAACTTGTGATTACATTTGATTGTGATTCCTGGTTCACTTTGTAGTTGAATCAGGATACCTATTATTGAAAGGAATTAATACATATTTTAAAAGTTAACACTTGACTTATTAAGATAGTCTTATAGAGTGTTCTATGTATGTGAGTGTCACAGTGTTGTAAAGTATTGTGGATTAAATTAAATTGTTTATCTGTCTGTTGGTTGTTGTGAACATACACTTCATCACTATCATAACCCTAGACATTCAACGTAGTCATTACAATATTCCAGAATAAGTCTGACTGAGGTCTAAATGTGGTAGCAAAGTAAGGTTATCTGTAACACACCACACTTTTTAGATACAGATACCTTCACAGCTGATCTCAGTCAGTACACTAAGTCCCCTATAAATATTTATATCATCCCACTTTACCACAGCGATAGATTTCAGGATACGTTGCGTCTGTTAATGTTTAAGAACCATTTCTTGTATATAGTAGATATTGATAGGGCCAGTCATTTATTTTCGTGTCCGAAACGCGGTAAATTGTGGAAGATTTATAAGATTATGGCGCGCCATGAGACGACGTGTACCGGGGATAAGAGAAAGGAAATATTTAAAGGTGGGGTTTATACCCCGCCAGATACGGTTTGGGAATCTATCGCGGCGCAGGGTATAGATGTCGACACAAAATTCATCTTTCCCTACCGGGCCACTTTTGACTACGAGTGTTATTTCGATAACGCTGTAGGGCCCACTGGTAGCGCAACTACCTACACTGCCAAACACGTGCCCCTGTCTTGTTCGGTGGCCTCTAACGTCCCCGGGTTTGAGGAACCCGTTTGTTTTATCATAACGGGTGAGCCACAAGACTTGGTCAACAGGATGCTTGGGCATCTGACCAACATTGCCGAGGCCTCTTACGCTCTTTTGCGTCAGCGTTTCGATGAGGT
Organism: Oreohelix idahoensis; assembly: GCA_024509875.1. Classification (NCBI taxonomy): domain Eukaryota; kingdom Metazoa; phylum Mollusca; class Gastropoda; order Stylommatophora; family Oreohelicidae; genus Oreohelix; species Oreohelix idahoensis. Next base: position 60,015 of record JAMPIV010021034.1, on the reverse strand, counting down.
GTATACTCAACTCGGCGATTTAGAGGGGCTCATTGAGAGACTCGATGAGTATTTGCACGAGCTGTCTGTGTTAGGTTTCAATTCGGGAAAGTACGATGTCAATGTGATCAAACCGTACCTAATCAAATATTTCCTTGACCAAGATTTCAAATACTTAGTCAAGAGAAATAATAATTTTATGTGTATTGCCACCCCGCAACTAAAGTTTTTAGATATCATCAATTACTTAGCCCCTGGTTTTAGCTATAGCAAGTACTTAGCGGCGTATAAAGTAACAGAAACCAAAGGTTTTTTCTGTTACGAGTATATTATAGATTTAGAAAAATTAAACGAAACGGCGCTACCACCCCACTCGGCTTTTTTCCGCCCTTAAAAACACTAACATTTCTAGTGACGAGTATGCCGAATGCCAGCGACTTTGGACCGATAACCGTATGACCACTCTACGCGACTTCCTGACGTGGTACAACAACAAAGACGTAGTCCCCTTCCTAGCGGCGTTAGAACAACAGGTTAGTTTTTACGCGGGGTTAGGTGTAGACATGTTCAAAGACGCGATTTCGGTGCCCGGTGTCACGTTAAAATATCTTTTCAAAACCCTCCCGTCAAACGTCTCTTTTTCGTTATGCTCGGAGCGGGAGGCAGATTTGCAACACACGTTGCGCCAAAATATAGTGGGGGGACCCTCCATTATATTTCATAGGCTCCATGAGCAAGGCCAAACATGCATTAGAAGTGGCAAAACGGCACAATGCATTAAAGGTTTTGATGCCAACGCCCTTTATTTGTGGGCGATAATGCAGAAAATGCCCACTGACTTTCCCGTTAGACGAAACAGGGAGGATGCTTTCAGGTACCACAAGCTCCATAAATATACTGTGCAGTGCCGCGAGTGGTTGAGCTGGGTCTCGCACACGAATAAAGTGGTTTTAAAAACCCAGTTTAACGGCCGTGAGATGTCGTTGGGTTATAGGCACATTAGGGTAGACGGTTGGGACAAAGATTCTCGTACCGCCTATCAGTTCCATGGTTGCCTTTTCCACGGCCACCCCGACTGCCCACTAACCACCGGTCGTGATATTAACCCAGTCAACAAAAAACCTTTGGTTGAGTTGTACGAAAAGACTCGGGAAATCGGTGCCTATTTGAAGAACGACTGCGACGTCACCTTGGTCGAAATGTGGGAGTGCGAGTGGCAGGAATTGAAGGAAGACGAGCCATCAATCGGTCGCTTTCTGCGCGGCACCTTCCCGACCCGGAAATTATCTTGTACCAAATGTCGGTACCCGCTAACAGAAGACAATATTCTCGCCTCTGTGCTAGACGAAACCTTGTTTGGCCTAGTCGAGTGTAACATTCATGTCCCCGACTCCCTACAAGAACATTTCTCGGAAATGATGCCTATTTTCAAGAACGTCGACGTCACGAGAGAGACATATTGGGCCTTTCATGCGAGAATACGCCGAGAAACATAAACTCCTGACTACCCCCAGAATCGGCAGTTATGTGGGTAAAAAGATTTTGTTGGCGACACCTTTGCTTCGCTGGTACCTGACCAAAGGCTTAGAAGTCACATGTATTTACCAGGTGATTGAGTATACGCCCGCGACGTGTTTCAAGCAGTTTGGGGACAATGTTTCAGACGCGCGTCGTCAGGGTGATACAGATCCTGCCTACGCGATTACCAGCGAAACCTTGAAACTGTTGGGTAACGCCGCCTATGGTAAAACGTTGATCACTAAGGCAAAGCACGTAGAGGTTTCGTACACGACGGGAGAGGGTACATCTAAATTAATAAACTGCCCCCGCTTTAGGAAAATGACTTTAGTGACGGACGACATTTTTGAGGTAGAGATGACTAAAAAGAAAATTAGTTGGGACCTGCCCGCGCAGATAGGATTTTTCGTTTATCAATACGCCAAATTACGCATGTTAGAGTTTTATTATGACTGCTTAGATAAATTTGTAGATAGGGCAGACTTTCAGTTGTGTGAGACAGACACCGACAGCCTTTACTTGGCCCTTAGTTCAGACAACTTAGCGGACGTTGTTAAGCCCGCTATGCGACAGGAATTCTATAGTACCTACCACCAGTGGTTCCCCGCCGAAGTATGTCCCGAACATAGAGCCGTTTTCGTCGCTAGCGAGGGTAAAACGCGGGTAGTTTGTCAAAGATGCCGCGAACAAAAATTATACGACAAACGGACACCGGGCCTTTTTAAATTAGAATACGAAGGCAGAGGGATGATTTCCCTCTGTAGCAAGACTTATCACTGTTTTGGCGACTATGACAAGACAACAACAAAAGGCTTTAACAAACACCCCAACAAAGTAGACAAAAACACATTCTTAGAAGTACTCAATACACAACACGCACAGGGCGGGAAAAATATCGGGTTCCGAACACACAACTCTGCCATATACACGTACGAGCAACACCGCAACTCTTTGTCTTACTTTTACATCAAACGACAGGTGCATCCCGAAAACGTCACCACATCACCCCTCAACATCTAAACTCTCTGTACCCAACACAGATACAACACAAATCCAATACATCTCCCTACCCAAATACTATCTCTCTACCACTCCAAAAACCATATCACACACACACAACATCGCACCTCTCTACTTTTACGATGACAATGACGACAATGTGACGACACCCCTCAAGGTCTGGTCTGCAGCTGTACCCCGGGGCTATATGTATTATAACCGCTTTGTTATGTAAATATCGTATAATCCAAATCTGTGATCATAATTGAATACACACTGTCTTTCCAATATAAATGCATATATATATATATATATATATATATATATATATATATATATATATATATATATATATATATAATATATATATATATATATATATTATATTCTTCTTCCTCTTTGATCCTTAGCCGCCTACCGTCAAAGCAGTCAATGGTCATCACGCCTAGTGGCGTCATGTAGGGCAACAACAAATTGATTCCACTTTGCTCGGTCGGTGGCCATCCTTCGAATAGTGCCCCAACTCTGGTTCATTCTTTGCATCTCAGCCTCCACTGTCCTCCGCCAGGTTGTTTTTGGTCGGCCTCTCTTTCGTTTTCCTTCAGGGGTACAAAGCATAGCTGTTCTTGTGATGGCATCGGGGTCTCTTCTGAAGACATGACCAATCCAGCTCCAGCGTCTGCCAGCTATGATGGTGTGCATGTCCTCTTGCTTGCTACGAGTAAGCAGATCTTGGTTAGTGATGGTATTCGGCCAAAAGATTCGGTGAATTTTTCTTAGGCATAGAGGACAATTTCGACATTTCCTTCTCTGTAACTCTCCAGCATTCCGCACAATAGAGAAGCACAGAAAGCACACAGCTCTGATATAATCTTAATTTTGTGCTTGTGCTGTACTGGGAGGACTTTCCAGATGTTGTTTAGGCTAAATAAGGCTGTTCTTGTCTTATTCATTCTGATGTTGATGTCTTTGCCTGCCCCGCCGTCTGGTGTTACTATGCTTCCTAGGTATGTGAAGGTATCTGTCTGTACCAATTGCTGATTCCTTACTGATATGGGCTCAGGGTTGCTCACATTGAGCGTCATGACCTCAGACTTCTTTAAATTGATGTTCAAGCCCACCTGCTGGCTAAATTTATTAAGTCTATCCGTTTTTTCCTGGATGTGTTGATGTGAATGTGCTAGTAGTGCAATGTCATCTGCATATTCCAGATCTTCCAATGTAGAAAATGTTGTCCATCTTATTCCTCTTGGACTGCCTTCTGTTGTCTGGTGCATCACCCAGTCTATGACTGTTAAAAATAGAGTGGTTGACAAGGGGCATCCCTGTGGTACTCCTGTCTTCACCTCAAAGGTTAGGTTGCTCTGCCCAACACTACACGTAAAGTTGGCATAGAGGCTTTTTATGATTGACACTATGCAGCTTGGAATTCCATAAGCCCTCAGTATTTTCCATAAACTGTCCCTATGTATGCTGTCAAAAGCCTTTTCAAAATCAACTAAATTAATGTAAAGCTGTCTTTGCCATTCTGAGCACTGCTCTATAATGTTCCTGAGAGTGAATATATGATCTACACATCTCCTGTTCTTTCTAAATCCTGCTTGTTCTTTCCTCAGTTTGTGGTCTACTAAACAACCTGGCGGAGGACTGTGGAAGCTGAGATGCAAAGAATGAACCAGAGTTGGGGCACTGTACGAAGGATGGCCACCGACCGAGCAAAGTGGAATCAATGTGTTGTTGCCCTACAAGACGCCACTAGACGTGATGGTCACTGACTGCTTTGACGGTCGGCGGCTAAGGATCAAAGAAGAAGAAGATATATATATATATATATATATATATATATATATATATATATATATATATATATATATATATATATATATATATATATATATATATATATATATATACAGTAGAACCTCTATAAGTTGACCACCCAAGAGACTGTAGCAAACCGGTCAACATACGGAGGTGGTCAACATACGGAACGAGGCCTATTGTTCTGATACTTTACTTCCTTGAACAGCTTATATTGGAGAATACAGTATCATACGAAATCATACATAATCACAACATCAAATCAAATCATCAACATCTGTTTTATCATGGTTTAATCATTCTTTCTGAAAAAAGGAGTCAATCTTGGTCTGTGTCTTATTCTTATTACAAACATAAGTGAAGAAAGCACTCTCAACGCTGGCTACACCACTCAACATACCTTGGCATTTTTCCACAGAATATGACTTCAACTGCATTATCAGATGCCTGACAGCCTCTTCTTTTGGAGTCTCTGCAATTTCTGTGTCATCGTCACTTGCTTCTTCAACTTCACCAGCTGCTTCATGCGCTGTTATGCTTTTCTGTACTTCGGTCAATATCGCTTGGAAAATTCCTTCTGGGTAAGGTTAATTACAGGTTGCCACCTCATCATCCATTGCAACAAAACCTTCAAAATCTACTCCTTCGAATTCTGCCATTGGCGATGGACTGTCCGATGGGGCTAAAACGTCATGCTCTTGGGTTGTGACAAATCCACTGTTTCTTGAAACACTTCTGTATCGTTTCCGGCTGAACTTTATTCAAGCAGAACTTATCCAGAGGACAGCATACAGAGCGTTAACTGATACAGCGGATGAAGTTGCTTCCACAGGCGAACCACATATCTGTGTTTTAGCAATGACCCACTGCAGGAGCTGGGCCCGGTCGTGCATTTTAAATGTTTTGATGATGCCTTGGTCAAGAGGTTGGGTTTTTGAGGTCGTGTTTGGAGCCAGAAATTTCAGTGTCACGTTTGTGAGATGTTCCACTTGTGGGTGCCCAGGACAGTTGTCTACTGTCAGTAGAATAGACCGTTTCTTCTTCTTCATTTCTCGGTCGATGCCCCTTACCCACTCCTCAAATTGGGCGCCAGTCATCCATGCGGATTTGTTTGGTCTCCAAGTGACGGGAAGGTCTTCGGGCTTCAGGTTCTTGAATGCGCGTGGCTTTGCCGATTTACCAATCACCAAGGCCTTTAGTTTCTCTCCGGTTGAGCTAGCGCAAAGCATAACTGTGAAACATTCTTTGGAAAGTTTTCCGCTCTTACATTTGTCACCCTTCATGGCGAGGCTTAGAAGTTGGTCTTTTTATACTGCATGTTTGCGAAAAAATCAAAGAGGTTAGGTTAATTTTCTTTGTCGGCAAGCATCATTCGAAAAGCGGTCAGAAAGCTTGTGCCGACCAAATTCAAAGACACTGATTTTTTTTTAAAACTGGTCAAGTAATAGAGGGTAAATTACTATTGTGTGTCATAGTCCAAGTGGTCAAGATACAACTTACAGAGGTGGCCAACTTATAGAGGTCGTCTTCCATTGAGTATATATGGTGCGTGTCCGGCCTATGAAAATGTGGTCAACTTCGGGAGGTGGTCAATGTAGGGAGGTGGTCAACTATAGAGGTTCTACTGTATATATATATATATATATATATATATATATATACATATATATATATATATATATATATATATATATATATATATATATATATATATATATATATATATATATATACTCATATAATGTTAAAATATACTGTACATATATGCTCCTGTTAGTTACTGCTATTTGCCCATATCTGTTTTGTTATTACAAAACACTATTGAATACAAATAATAATAATAATAGCCCCTTCAGTCATAACTGACTATGAAAATGCGCCCCTGAGGTGGCAGCCCACAGCTGCTTATTTTCCTGGTGCTCCTTTCGACGTTTTCTCCTCACCTCTGCTTCTTGTGTAAGCCTCTCTTCGCCCAATCTGAGGTGGCGCCGTAAATAGCATCGCCACTTAGTGCGATCGGCAGCTTCATCCTCCCATGTTGCTGGATCCATGTCCAGTGCCCTCATATCTCTCTTGCACACATCTTTGAACCTCAGCTGTGGTCGTCCAACTGTTTTCTTGCCATCTGCTAATTGTCCGTAGAAGATATCTTTCGGGATGCGACCATCTTCCATGCGGCGAACATGGCCAAGCCAGCGAAGTCTGCGCTGTCTAAGAAGCGTATACATACTTTGAAGGCCAGCACGTGACAACACCTCGACATTTGTCACTTTATCTTTCCAAGAGATGCCGATGATGCGGCGTAGACACCGCAAATGGAAGGCATTGAGCCTTCTTTCTTGCTTAGCATAGGTCGTCCAGGTCTCGCTGCCATATAGGAGTGTGCTGGTGACGCAGGCATTATATACCGCAGCTTTGGTCTTCATTGTGAGTTTAGAGTTTCCCCAAACACGCGATGTGAGGCGGGCAAAGGTAGCTGCAGCTTTGCCAATGCGGCTGTCGATTTCTGTATCCAGTGAGAGTTTGTCATTGATGGTAGACCCTAGGTATGTGAAGTGGTGCACCACTGCCAATTCATAGTTATCGATAGTGATAACTGGTGCAGCACCCACATCCTGACTCAGCACATTCGTTTTCTTTAGATTTATTGTGAGGCCAAAGTCCTTGCATGCTTTAGTGAAGCGATTTATCAAGCTCTGAAGCTCCTGTTGGCTTTGAGTGACGACTGCAGCATCATCAGCGAACAACAAGTCTCTTATAGTGACCCTTCTGATTTTTGTTTTTGCCTTCAGCCTTGAAAGATTAAACAGACGGCCATCTGACCTAGTGTGAAGGCATATTCCTTCAGTTGCATCTCTGAATGCATGTTTCAAGAGTAAGGCAAAGAAGATTCCGAAGAGGGTCGGAGCCAGAACACAGCCTTGTTTAACGCCACTTCGTATATCAAAGGGCTGTGACGTGCTTCCAGCATATTGGACTGTTCCCTTCATGCCGTCATGGAATGACTTTATCATTTCCAGCATTTTAGAAGGGTAGCCTATTTTCAGGAGGATTTTAAAGAGTCCATCCCTACTAACCAGGTCGAATGCTTTTGTGAGGTTTGTAAAAGCGATATATAATGGTCTTTTCTGCTCTCTTGATTTTTCCTGAAGCTGGCGGAGAGAGAAGATCATGTCTGTTGTTGATCTGCCAGCTCGGAATCCACACTGTGCCTCTGGATATATGCGCTCAGCTAACTTGTGTAGTCGCATTAAGATGACTTTGGCAAAAACCTTACCAACAATACTAAGAAGAGAGATGCCTCTGTAGTTATTGCAATCACTTCTGTCTCCTTTATTTTTATACAGTGTTACAATCTTGGCATCTCGCAGGGGATGTAATAGCGTGCTCTTACAGCATTTGATTAAATCAGGAGGAATCCCATCACTGCCTGGTGCTTTGCCAGAGGCCAAGCTATCAATGGCCTTACTGAGTTCCTCTAATGTTGGTTCGGCATCCAGCTCCATAGTTGGCAGACTGTTGACACCATCAAGGACTGCAGGCGTAACGGTATTGTCTCTAGCGTAAAGCTCAGAGTAGTGCTCGACCCACCTCTCCATCTGCTTACCCTTATCGGTTAGCTTCTCTCCGCTGATGGTTTTTAGCGGTGCCGCCTTACTTTTATGGGGGCCAAGTGCTTTTTTTTATACCGTCATACATTTGTCTAATGTTGCCTGTTTGCGCTGCGATCTGGATGCTCTCACTGAGCTGGAGCCAATAGTCATTTGCACAGCGTCGAGCAGTTTGTTGAACTTTGCTTCTCGTAGCCCTCAGGATCTGTAGGATTCTGGCACTCGGTGAACGTTTGTATTCATTCATAGCACTGCGCTTAGCTTCAATGACAGGTGCCATCACATCTGATGTAGCATCAAACCAGTCATTTGACTTTGCTGTTTTCTTACCAAAGGTGGCAAGTGCAGTACTTTGAATGGTGTTCCGTAGATGCTCCCAGTTCTCTGTAATAGTATCACCATGCTGAGGGCTACTGAGCACTTTCTCGAAGGTCGCAGTGAATTGAGCGATCATGACAGGGTCTGACATCTTGCTGGTATCAATGCGTGGTTTCCCTTCATGTCTGACACGATAGAGTTTTTTGGTTGTGCTCTGATTTTGCAGCAAACCAAGGAGTGATCTGTATCACAGTCTGCACTATGGTACGAGCGCGTGGAGAGCACAGACCTGAGGAGTGGCCTTCTGACGAGAATCAGGTCAAGTTGGTGCCAGTGCTTGGATCGTGGGTGTCTCCATGACACCTTATGCTGGGGTTTTGTCTGAAAGTAGGTGTTGGTCACGCAGAGGTCATGGTGGACGCACAACTCTAAGAGCCGTTGTCCATTTTCATTCATCTTGCCAGTACCAAACCTGCCCAGACATGAAGGCCATGAAATATTATCGGTACCCACTCTAGCGTTAAAGTCACCAAGGAGAACAAGCTGTTCTTGCCTAGGTATGCTTTTGATAATTGCTGTTAGATTCTCGTAGAACTCATCTTTAGCTTCTGAGGCAGAGTACAGAGTAGGAGCATACACACTGACAAGGGTGATGGGACCTGTGCTAGTTTGCAGGCGGAGCGTTAACAGGCGTTCTGATCCATTCTCGCCTGGTTCAACCATTTTAGTTGGCAATTTTTTGACCGCAAAACCCACTCCGTGTTCTCTAGCTTTATTAAGATCTTTCCCTTTCCAATAAAATGTGTAGTCCTTCTCGCTCACCGTTCCAGAGCCCGCCAGGCGCGTTTCCTGAAGTGCAGCTATATCCACCTGAAGTCGCTTAAGCTCATCATTAATTATGGCTGTCTTCCTTACATCGTTTACATCCTGTAGGTTTTCGGATAGTCCAGTCAACATAGTCCGGACGTTCCAGCATCCCAATCTGAGAGTTTGCTTATTTCTATTTTTTCGATAATTGCTTGGTGCAAAATTTTCTGTCCACAGTTCGGGTTTGACCCTAATCCCCATGCACCCAATGCGGAAAGCAGACAGTGGCGGGACAACACCTTATTGACTAGGGGGCTGCCCAGCTTGAAGCGGGCGGTAGCTGTCCAGTGAGATCCTAGAACATTTCCCACTGTCGGAAGTAGCCCCTGGCGCCATGCCCTACGCCAATTGGGCAAAATGCTTATAACCGGTAACTGCTACTTCCCGTGTTTTGCCGACACCTATAGGGTGAAGCTGGAGTGTCCTCTCCAGGGCGCGAGCTTGGGCACAGTTATATGGAGATCAAGCTGTTGCCCATGCAGCATGTTCCCCCTCTCCACACAGCCGGTAGATCCAAAGGAACGGCAGTAGACGATACAGTTTGGTACCAGCCATGTCGCAGGAGTTGCCAGAATAATGTCGAATAGACATTAGACTGCCTTAGGGACTCCGACTCCGGATTTATCCTCAGGGTTTACTCCAGAAGCCAATTCCATAAATGGATATTCCCGCAAGGCAGCGGTGGTTTGAATTCAGAGTTCCTTCCCTTAGATAAGCTACCAACCAAGGATCACGAGCCCTATCTGCCCGAAGCTCCTGGTTTTAAGGCGCCAGTCGCTCGCCTTTGCCCCTTCTCCCGTCAGTGGAAACAGTTCCGCCGGGCTCAAATTGAGCCACACGTGAAGGCCGGGAGCTGGACTTGGTTGTCAGAGGCTGTTTGAGGAGCGTGCCATAGAAGTATTTTATCTGCAGTGAGAGCTTATCCTCACTACAACTCCTGCAATAACAAGCTTTGGAACCTATTGAATATAAAATAAAACTATATTAACTAACATCTTTGTTATCTATGTCTATATACCTGTTGTAATATATGTCTAACTGTTGTCTAAATATATCGTCTTCCTGTTGTAACATAAATATCATCTTTCTATTGTATGTCTAAATATATCGTATAACTGTTGTCTAAATATATGTAAAATAAACAACAATATAGCAACCTACACATAACAACACACTACCAGGACAGCAGGAAGTCACCCCGACTAAAATATATCGCTATATAAATAGTCACGCGCCTCCTGCGCTCCTGCAGATTTTTTCCTTATATAAAAAGTCACGCCCCTGCAGAATGCGACCCGTTTTGGACATGACATACTACTCCCAATCTATTGCTAGTAAGAAAAGAAATGGATACAAGAAGCATCCCTGTCTCACTCCCGTTCTAATCCTAAACGGTTCTGTAAGTTATCCTTCATGAAGAACTCTGCATGTCATATCTTCATAGGTCTCCTTTATTAAGTTAATGATCTTCAGGGGAACTCCATCATGCCTCATCAATTTCCAAAGCGATTCTCTGTCTACACTGTCAAATGCCTTTTCATAGTCCACGAATCCGATGTATAGCGGTGAATTCCATTCCAGACTTTGTTCAACTATTATTCTCAATGTGGCTATCTTTTATGTACAGGATCTATTTTGTCGAAAACCTGCTTGTTCATCTCTCGGTTGCTTGTCTATGGACTCTTTTAATCTCTCCAGGATGATTCTGTTTAATACTTTTGCTGGCACTGATAGTAACATTATTGCTCTATAATTTGTGCACTCTTGTAAATTTCCCTTCTTAGGCAACTTGACCAGATAACCTTCCTTCCATTCTGATGGTATTTCCTATCTCTCCCAGACTTTGCCAAGTAGTTTGTATAATATCTCTGTAGAGGTATCAATATCTGTTTTGATGGCCTCTGCTGGAATGCAATCTGGACCAGCTGCTTTTCCATCTTTCAGAAGCTTAATGGCTTTCTTTATTTCTTCTCTACTTGGCCGTTCACAGCTGATTTTTAGCTCTGATAAGTGCAGATGTGATGAAAGGGAAATGATCTTGGGAAATACGTGTTGAGTAGAGTTAATTTTGGGTTAGAGTACTTGCTTACAGATTGGTATGGATTTGTTTAAAGATATCTCCTCTTGGTTTCGTGGAAGACAGTATGTCAGATAGCAGGTGAACTCTGGTCATAATGTACTGTTTCTGTACTGGTTTTAAGTGATGTGTGAATAGCTCTCGCGGCTAGTGTCCGCAGGGATTTTTGAGAGCAGTGTTAAGAGAACAGTAGATTCTCGTGACTGTGTGAACGGGGTGTGTTCCCGTGGGTTCAGTCTATGCAGGGTTTTTGACTGAGGTGGTCAGCCCTAAGGTGGTTTTTTGGATAATGTATGCCTGCGCAGGGCTATAGAGATTTTGTAGGCCTTGATTATTATATATCTGCCGTAGATGCAGTATTTGTGCACTGATGAGAAGTATAGAGATTTTGTAGGCCTTGATTATTATATATCTGCCGTAGATGCAGTATTTGTGCACTGATGTGAAGTATAGAGATTTTGTAGGCCTTGATTATTATATATCTGCCGTAGATGCAGTATTTGTGCACTGATGTGAAGTATAGAGATTTTGTAGGCCTTGATTATTATATATCTGCCGTAGATGCAGTATTTGTGCACTGATGTGAGGAGTAGAGATTTTGTAGGCCAGGATGTGTATGGGCCGTATGTTAACTGCATTATGAAGATTCATGTTTCGATGTAACTGTATTCGTCTAGATCTACGTGATGTTATAATTGTAATAAACCATGGTTAAAATATCATCAGACGTTACACCATTCCATGACTTGGTGTGTACGCTACTGTGAGTGACTGTCCCAAAACACACTCACCGTCTTCACCATAAAGACATCCACCATAATTATCTATACATATAACATTTGGTGGACCAAATCAACGGGTCGTAACACCCACATTACATTCGCGTGACAAGAGAGGAAATTAGGTCAGATTCTGGACCAGTCATTACAAGTGGGAACACTGAACTGTGTTATGTTTGGCTCTGTGTGGGCGTGGCTTAATTTAACTGTACACAGGTATCAGCTGACTGCGCATATCCATCCTCATATCTTGGCGTGTGTAGCAACTAAACTAACGTTATCAGTTGGTTTCGATATCAAATAGCTGTTATCTGATAGCGACATTGATGCCATAATTGTTACAGTGCTTGTTCCAGTCTTTCCATATGCAGATTCAACTATAGGTGCAGTATTTTGGAGAGTTCGTCTGCACTTATACCTCAAATGACAACTTGCAGAGTTGCTGTGATCGGTTCCTGTCGTCTGATGCATTGTTGAGGACATACTGTACATTGGCAGAGATCTGAAGACAAGAGAGCTTAGTCCTTCTACCTTTCTGCAGTGGAGTGTTTTAACGTCAGAACTTTGTGATATCCAGTGTGTTAGCGAAAGGGTCAGGATTACCTTCAGTTGAGTGCTTTTGTTGTGTGTAAATGTTGCCACTTCTGTCCATGTCAACGAGCCTCAATCTGCACTATCCTATTCTATTGATAACTATTGTTGTTGTTGTCGATAATTATATCGATTAATTATAGAATGTGATGATGTACAGGGATTGATGATACAATATTTGAAATCTAAACTTGATTTGGTATAATGAAAGTTTAATTTAGACATATATGGTTGACTAAGTAAACAAGTCACAATGTATTCTGATACAGATCCGGAGGATATGAGACCTGTATTAGAGTATCTGTTTCAGGAAGGGACAGATTATCAGGGATTAAAAGGCCCAGAGCTTGAGTCACATGTTATGGACAAGTTTTTGGTCTCTGCATCGAGATCTCTAAGAGAGTTTGCTGATGAGAGATTTCAGTCAATTCCTCATGTGAGTATGGCTAAGGATCTAGCGAGATTGTTAGTTTTGGACCTTCGTCTGTTTTTGGACAAGCATATTGGTAACAAACGTGATGAAATATTGAAGATTATGCGTACGTTATGGCGCGACGACATATATAGTGACCAGGAAGAGGAGTTAAAAGAGAAGAAGCAAATAGGAGATATAAAACAAAGTACACAGGAGCTAAGGGAAAGTTGCTTAAAAAGTACTACTGAAGTGAATAAGCTACAGGAAAAAGTAACTAAACTTACAGGTGATTTATGTAAATCTAATTCTGAGCTTGCTGGTGTTCGAGCAAAATTAGACTCGGCATTGTGCAAAATTAAAGAGATGGAAGCTCAGATGGGGAAAAAAAATGGCGAAGTTAGAAATCTAACTCAAAAAGTTCAAGAGAAGACGGAGATTTGTGGAAAATTAGAAGTTCAGATTAAGAAATATGAGAAGTTGTGTAATGAAACACTTATTGATCTGTTAAGTGACGATGAGATTTGTGGTCGCCAAATTAAAGAAAAGGATACTATATCCCTAGAGAAGGTTGATAGGCTTAAGGATAGCCATGTTATTGAGATTGAGAGGGTTGATAAAGAGAGAGTGAAAGAATTAATGATGGAGAAAGACAAATTGATTAAGATTGAAAATTTGCTAGCAGAGGAAAGCTGCAAGGTCTTAAAAGCTGATAGTTTAAACAAAAGATTAAGTGAACAGATTGCACTTAGAGACATTGAGATTGCAGAAGCAAGAAGAAGAATATATGGTCTGCCTGACGTAGTATTGAATAGCAATATGTGGTCTTCTGTCAATGGTGACAGGGATAGACAGAAAGTTGCTTATCATCAGAGCACTAAAGCAAAAAGCCAGCCTTCTACACTTTTTGCGGATTCTACGGTCAAGAATGGTGGACATAGATCTTTCCGTGGGAGATATAACTTCTCACGCAATACAGATGATTCCAATGATAATGATTGCTGGCGGCAGAATAACAAAGGAAAATCTACAGTAATATCCAGTCCTGTAGATAAGGAAAGAAACAGTGCTAAATCTCAAGTCAGTGTGTTAAAAACCAACAGCGTATTTATTGACAGATCTGATAAGTTGGTTACAAGTAACAAACATACTACTGCTTGTTCCATAAAGGAAACAGATGTTGTGAAAAAAAATAAAGAGATTGTCAAACCTTCTAGTCATACCCAGTCAAGGCAGTGTGACTCATTTTTTAAACACATTGCCACAAGCAAAGAAAAAAATAGTTTTGATAGGAGACATAACTCTAAGGTTATAAAGTACCAAGGGAGTTCATCCTACGGTAACGTTTCTTCGCCTAAAAACAAGAAAAAATGTGACAGATCTCAACATTGTGATTCTAAAAGTTTTGAAAACTATAGCAGAAGTAATTATATGAAAGTTCATCAGTCTAGTAATAATTTTTCTGCTAAAAAGTCAGTTCTATCTGATGGACATTGTTATCTGGGAAGAAGTATTAAAAATAACTATTGTAACTGGGATTTAAATCAGTACAACGGTGTTAATAGAGCAAATAACAATGCTCTCAAAAGAAATTATACAGATCGCAACCAGGTTAGCTGTGCTCCACATAAGAGCAAGATTATTAGCAATCAGAGTAATAGGAACGGTAATAGGTTCTTAAATGCTTTTGCTTGTCATGCTGATAGATTTGAGAGATCATCTCGGTCTTGTGAAGGTAGTACATTTTTTTTCAGCCTACCGCACTGACAGCTGTGAATTATAGGTCAGGTTGTCCCTATGTTGTCTGCTATGTGACGAGAGTTGTTGACATCGCAGGAGGGCCACAACCTTACACCACGGAGTTTGGGTAATTGTAAAGTGAATTTTCCGTGTTCACTCATAATCTTACCATGGATTAAAATAGATATTTTCATTTGTATTGTCTCACAGCGAGCGACTGTGCGAGGGGAATCACCATTCTAATTTGACATTACCTGCGAGAGATATAGATCACTATGTACCATTTGTCCATTCAAGCGAGCCTAGACAGTACGTTAACCCACCGTGTCATGATGTCACCTTGCGTGTTGATAAGATGTTCGCAAGACCTCGAAGGAATTTTTTTTTTGTTTTTTTTCAAAGGTCCTGTTTATTTTTTGTTCTGTTTACAAACACTGAATGTTATTGTATTCTTTAGTATAGAACTTTATATGTTGTTAATGAAATATTATGTAATCTTTGTAACATTTGATTGCCATAATTATTTGTTGGTTGTTACTTATATGACTGTATTTTAATTATGCATTAAATAATTTCTATGCACAAACTTATTTACTGAGACAATGTAATAGTCATTTTCATAGATAGTCCTGAGTGTTTATTCACTACTTAAAATTTTGTTTTGTTTTTTCATCATGGGTTTCATACCATGTTTAGTTAACATATTTATATACAGATTATTTGAATTAATTGTTTAGTGAAAGGTAATTTTAAACATAACTTGTATGTATTATTAATGATTTTGCGTTGAAGTTAAGGACGTATTCTGAAACTTGGTTTTCATTTTTTCTAAATTATGACATTTGATAATTTAAACGATTCGATTTTTTGTCAGCTAGAATTAACTTAAATTTCCTATTAAATTAAGTGGGTAGAATTAACAGCGACGGCTGATACTCTTGTTCATTTAAAGAATTTAAATATCTGATTATAATACATAGTTAAAATAAATAATATTACATTTATATATTTATAACTTTGTAAGCAGTTCAACAGTTTATTACCCAATGTGACGTTTCTTTGATGTATTTTTTTTTAAAAAAAGAAGAGAAAAAAAAACTTACAAGTTTTGATGTGTGTCTATTTAAAGATAAGATTATTTTTATGTTACTCAGCTAATTTAATTGTTAGTTATTAATTATAGCTACATATTACTTAGAAATAAAAATACTATTTTTATTTAACCTAAAGAGAAGAAACATTTTTTGTATTGTAAATTTTTGGAAAATGTGTTTTGAACATTGTGATATTTATTTTTTTCTGCGCCAGCGCTAGATTGTATGTTAGGGTTACTATTATGTAGTGACATTAATTCTTTGAAAATGTTGTGATGTTTGGATGTATTTTTTGGTTGTTAGCGCTTGACTATGCGTCAATGCGGAACTTGTGTTATCGTTAATAATTTTTTGTTTGGGTGATATTTGATGTAATTTATTTTTAGTTATGTATAAGTTTATAATTTAGTTAAATTACTTATTATACTGTTCTCTTGTCATAGGTATATTTTTGTAGGTAATTGATAGAACTTCATTAATTTTTTTAAAAAATTTTTGGGAATTAATTTAAGAGGTATCTGATATAACTTCATTGACCGTTAAATTTTTGGGAGTTAATTTTCAACAAAAAAAAAAA
The DNA here is from genome assembly GCA_024509875.1 of Oreohelix idahoensis. Taxonomy (NCBI): domain Eukaryota; kingdom Metazoa; phylum Mollusca; class Gastropoda; order Stylommatophora; family Oreohelicidae; genus Oreohelix; species Oreohelix idahoensis. Next base: position 43,632 of record JAMPIV010021034.1, on the reverse strand, counting down.
TGATATAATCATTTTTTTTTTCCTGGGAGTGTGGCAAACTGATAAGTGCAGATGTGATGAAAGGGAAATGATCTTGGGAAATACGTGTTGAGTAGAGTTAATTTTGGGTTAGAGTACTTGCTTACAGATTGGTATGGATTTGTTTAAAGATATCTCCTCTTGGTTTCGTGGAAGACAGTATGTCAGATAGCAGGTGAACTCTGGTCATAATGTACTGTTTCTGTACTGGTTTTAAGTGATGTGTGAATAGCTCTCGCGGCTAGTGTCCGCAGGGATTTTTGAGAGCAGTGTTAAGAGAACAGTAGATTCTCGTGACTGTGTGAACGGGGTGTGTTCCCGTGGGTTCAGTCTATGCAGGGTTTTTGACTGAGGTGGTCAGCCCTAAGGTGGTTTTTGGATAATGTATGCCTGCGCAGGGCTATAGAGATTTTGTAGGCCTTGATTATTATATATCTGCCGTAGATGCAGTATTTGTGCACTGATGTGAAGTATAGAGATTTTGTAGGCCTTGATTATTATATATCTGCCGTAGATGCAGTATTTGTGCACTGATGTGGAGTATAGAGATTTTGTAGGCCTTGATTATTATATATCTGCCGTAGATGCAGTATTTGTGCACTGATGTGAAGTATAGAGATTTTGTAGGCCTTGATTATTATATATCTGCCGTAGATGCAGTATTTGTGCACTGATGTGAGGAGTAGAGATTTTGTAGGCCAGGATGTGTATGGGCCGTATGTTAACTGCATTATGAAGATTCATGTTTCGATGTAACTGTATTCGTCTAGATCTACGTGATGTTATAATTGTAATAAACCATGGTTAAAATATCATCAGCCGTTACACCCTTCCATGCTTCTATTGTGTGTATCTACAGATATAACAGCTCCTCTTCTGCTGGCTGGATGTCTTGGGGATTAGTTGGAGATGGTCTATTGAGAAGTTCCTCAAAATGTTCTGCCCATCTCTTTATTTGTTCTTGTATACTACTAAGCAATTTTCCATTCTTATCTTTTATGAGGCCATTTGCTTGCTTATATTTCTCTGTTAGCTTCTTTGTGTTGTTTTACACATCCCTCATATTTCCTTTGGCTGCAGCTTCCTCTGCTTCCCTTGATAAATCATCAATATATTTCATCTTGTCTCTTTTCATGTTTCTTCTTACTTCTTTGTTTGCTTCTATGTACACTTCATGAGCCTTGCCTTTGGAGCTTCTGGTTTTGATTCTGTTTAAATCTGCTTTCTTGTTTTTCCTGTCTTCTATCGTACTAATGGTTTGTGTTGTTATTCATGCTTTGTGCTGATGTTCTCTTTTTCTCAGTACTTCTTCACATGTCTCGTTCCATATATTTTTTACTTGTTGCCAGTGGTCTTCCGTATCTGTTTCATCTTCCAGCTGATGGAGCACTTGGTATTTGTTGGATACTGTGATTGAAATGTTTTCTCTTATTTCCTGATTTCTTAGATATCTCACTGTTACGAGTAAAATTCATAACAGGAGTGACGTATTTAGTTTAGTTTAGTGGGACTCTGTTTATTTTTACACGGGTCACTGAGAAAGATAGGTGAGTTACGCTTCGCCGTCAGGCGTGGCGGGAATCTCGTGAAACAGGTGACTCGTCGGAGAGAGGAGAGCGATGGTGTATTTTCAACAGAGTGGACGTGTCTTGTTTTGAGCTCCGAAAATATATAGGATTTATGTGATAAATTCCTACATGTTACCTTTTTCTGTACCTCAAGATAATTGTGTGAGGGGTACGAGATTTATGCATGAGAAAAGAACGTATGTTTTTCTCTGAATAATGAAAAATATTATATGAATAAACTGTCGGGGACAGTGTGATAGTGACTGACGCCACATAACTTTTCATGTCGTTAATTATTATGCCATACGCTGTAATGGCTTGCAAGGTGTTATCTATGGAGCTGTGATATGAATAAACGTTTGTTTAACTGTCCACCCTGCTTTGGTGGTGATTTTCAAATATTTGGAGTGGAATAGCTGTATTCGGGGTTTATCATTTTCTACCCCTAGGTAAAGTTGGTCAGAGTAGCAAGACGTCTACTCCAACTATAACAATAACAAAACGCCCTGCTACACCCACATTATACTGTTATCTATAGCTATATGCTGTTGTAAATTTCTTGAGTTTAAATTTTGTTTTAGCCAACAGAAGATGGTGGTCTGATACAACATCTGCTCCTCTACATACTTTCACATCATGCAATGATGACCTAAACTTCTTGCTAATGCATATGTGATCAATCTGATTCTCAGTTCTGTGGTCTGGTGATATCCATGTTGCTTTATGTATTCCTTTATGTGGAAATATGCTTCCTTCAATTGCTAGTTGATTTGAAGCACAGAAGTTAGCTAATAGTTCTCCATTCTCGTTCATCAAACCTAATCCATGCTTTCCCATGATTTCTTCAAAGCCAGTGTTGTCTGTTCCTATTTTTGCATTTAGGTCCCCCATCAAAATTGTGATGTCTTTTCTTTTCTTATTGACCAAGACACTTTGTAGTCATGTATAAAAGGCTTCTTTCACCAGACTTTATCGTTTGTTTATCGTTTGTTGGTGCATACCACTGAATGATGTTTATATTTACTTTCTTTTTGGCTGATTTAAACCTTGCTGTTATAATTCGGGGTCTCATTGCTTCCCATTCTATAAGTGCCTTCTGTGCTTCCTTGGACAGCATTAGAGCCACCCCTTCACTCTGGTGGGCTCTTTCCTCCTCATGTCCTGAGGACAACATCCTTTCTCCTGTGATCAATCTCCTCTTCTCTATGCCTTTCCACCGTGTCTCGCAGAGACCCAGGATATCAATCCTGTAATTTATAATTTCTGCTGCTACCTGTGCAGTTTTCCCTTGTTCACACAGAGTGTGAACATTCCAGGTGCCAATTCTGGAGATTTTCCTAGACGAAAAAAGGTTAGTCGGCAACCCAGACTCCTTTCGGCTTTCTCTAGGCTGCTTCGTGCGCCTCCTTTCCAGATGACCTTTTTCTGTCTTGGGCGGCTGAGTTTATATTCTTTATTTGACTTGTCCATGTTTGTTGAAGTTTTTGTGGTAAAACGTTTTTTACGGGTTGGGGTAACCAGTCCCATGCCCAACCCTCCCTAGTCGCTTTTACGACATGCCTAGTAGGGTACAGTGTTACTATTCTTTGCTCGCCTTTCGGGACCTGGTAACACACGGGTGCTAAAGATTACTACTAATGGGGAAATTTCTAGAGTGGTGTCATACCAGATAGGTTGAGAGTTATTTTTGGTCCCGTCTGAGTAGAGTGGATGGTGATAAGTACGTGAGAAAAAGGTGTGAGAAACGATTTCATGGGTGAGTAGCTTAAAGAGAAGATATATCTCTGGAATGAGTAAGTTTCTCTAATCCAGCCTATCTATACGACTATAATTTAGTACAAGACAACCTTGCCCTCCTCTTACATATAAATATAAGTTTAACTACACACTCACACACAGCTATGTGACAACAAGACACACATACGTGAAAAACTACGGTTAATTGGGTATGGATCTGACCAACACACAAAGTTAAGCTTCTTTTGTTGTTTATTATCATTTAAACTTGACAACATCAAATATCTAAAGAAAGATCAAATAAAATCAGATTTACATGCACATGAAACAGCAGAATAAATGTTCCCTCCCATTATTGAGAAAAGAACCCAGAATGTTAATAACCCCAAAGGTCAAAGGTTAACACTATATTACAGAATAGACAGTAAAGAAACAAGTTCCTACTATATGCTACCCAGGAAAGTAAACAAATTGAAGCAAAATCTAATGTTGGTAAAGTGAAGTTCCTGTAACAAAGAAAAATTTTCACTCTCTCTGTCATACAGTGGCCACTCAATCACGCTTACCTACTCTTGGTGATATCCCGTGGAAATACAATTATCCTGATTATAAAATGCCAGAGTTTTATTTCCCAAATTGGCCCCAGTCCATCCTCTAACAAATCAAGACTAGCGAGGTGAACGCCGAATCTGGTGGTTTAATTTTCCCTGGATGAACAAAATGTCACCGCGAATAGTTAGTGTAGTAAAACGTGCTCTTGGGGTTTACAGTTAAAAAAGGAGGAAAATACTTCCAGTATTGGGAAACATCTGGTTGCTAAAAATGTTACAAATGATGATGATGATAATCCTTTCGGCTGACTCTATGGGAGAGTGCCGATTCTGAAACAGCGTAACTTTCTGGATAAATCCGCATGAAAACGACTGTCAGAAGTCGGGAGTATAGTGTTATTTTGTAAACCCCAGTGGGCTGGTAAAAATATCGCTGGGTGTAAGTCCAGTTAACTTTACAAGTTAAAATGTTTCTCATGTATCTTTAGCAAGTCCTTGCTCACAAATGAAATTGGTGACGCACAAGCCAAGAAAAGACAACACTAACCAATCAGTGAATGAAAAAATACCGCTGGACGCCATTGTGATCAGGTCTGCTAGGAATAAAAGAAAAATTTATGGAAAAAGCTACTATTCTATATAGCTATATATATGCACACAGACAGGTGTTAAGTCCTTTTTGCGCGTGTAATTTAAATGTTGAGCAAATCTAGGAAAATATATATGATTAATTATAATTTGCGCACTATTACACACGATGTTGAACACAAAAGCGCAACTGGTGCATTAGTGGTTGTTGCCAAAGAAATTACATTATGAAGGGATGCCAATTGCGATGATCTGAGACGGTCGTCTTTGAACGAAATTGATTTTAAGCTTTACCTAAATCATGAGAAGCAGTTATGAAATTATTATAAGCCTCCTGGTAACGAGTATTCAAGTTAGCCACTACAGGGCTCGTTTTGTATGTTGATTATGATGTTTTTATAGATCGCTGAGATCTGGCTGAACTTCAATACGCATATGACATGACGTATTGCTAGTGGGATCCAGAGTCGTACCGAAGATTATTGGAATTATTCTGTAAAATATATTAAGGGGTTCATTCATAAAACCCGTCGTTGGAGACAAGCTTCATAACGAAAAGCCATGATAGAACTATTCGCTATAACGTTCATCGTCGTCCTTGAGAGGTCGATCGTTATCTAGAATGTCGATCAGTAAGTTCATGATCAAGATATATAAGAATGCGATACACCATGATGCCTCAATGTAATTGCCTACGTTATTAATAATGCCTGCTACTACTATGATTGAATATAATTTCGTCTTGGAATAAAATGTATCGTCAATGTTGAGCCATGAATACTGCGTATATCTTTTCCAGTTAGTCAAACTTTATGATTACACCATTTGAACGATGTTATTTGAGTAACTTTATGGTCTATCTTTACGACCCACAATCTGTCGGCCACCTGTAAGCCAGACCAAAGACGACCGTCTCAGATCATCGCCATTGGCATCCCTTCATAACGTAATTTCTTTGGCAACAACCACGAACGCACCCGTTGCGCTTTTGTGTTCAACATCGTGTATAATAGCGCGCAAATAATTAATCATATATATTTTCCTAGATTTGCTCAACGATAAAACTACACGCGCAAAAAGGACTTAACAACGGGGACAAGACGATCTCTTATCCACTCCATCTATCCTGATTAAATTTAAAAGGCGCACGGTGTCTTTCTTTTAAACCTATACGGTCAGCTTTTGCTAGCGCTGAGATTTCAGGTCGCATGAAGGTATGCAACCCACCCTGCCCCTTGCGCGCGATCAACGATCAGCGTACAATGTAAATTTACATTCAATTATCCATACGCGCGCTTACATAAATATTGCCTGTCGGTAATAGCTATTAAGTTGTCGGCGTCTGTTTGTCATTGTATGGTATTACATAATAGGCACTTATAATAAATACACAAAATTAAATATAACGTGAATTCTTTTCTGTCACTATCAGTCGCGCCTAGCATATAAATCAGTCAACTAAAACCGTGTCTTCTTGAGCGAGAAAGCGGGTGGTGAAAATTAACATTATAACTGAACATCTGGTATAAAATAGCTACGCGTTATTTTATTTCACTGGTTTTAACAGCTAGAACTTTAAGTAAATTAGAATGGTGAAAGCTTAACACTTTTAATTAGTAAAAGGTAATCCTTTTAACCACGTAACACTAATTTCTATTACCAGAAAATCATAATGATAGATCCCCACGAATGCTGTTAACACATTTTTCACAATGGTTCTAAAACTACGTGCTTAGACTATCCAAAAATTCTGATTGATAACTGATAGCAGGTTCAAGAAAACACAGTTTATATATCATCATGTTTCTTTGATCTATAGACAATGTTACTTTTCACACTATTGTGTATACCCGAGAATCAGAAACATGAGTTCCCCAGATAAAGTTTACGGTCAGCTTTTCTCTGGCGTTTAACCGCCATCAAAAGACTTACATCCGTGTAACGGGGTTCTCGAAGATTTTGCACCCTTCTGAAGATCAAAGAGCTAGGGGTTTCTCTGCCTTCCCTCTGTATACGAACTTCTAAGCGTACTCGGGGAAAGATTTTGCCGTGAGTCTACTTCAAAGATTCTATGTTATTCACGTGCGGTCTGTCAGGTGTCGTATGATTGACAGATAAGCTCGCGTGAGAAGACTCGATAAACAAACCTGGTTCGCTACCTGTTATGACTGGCAGGTCACGAAAGTTTGTAAACCTTGTGTTAGCTCGTGTTAAACACAGAAAAAGAGGTAGGACTAAAAAGTGAGTAAACACAGACTGTAATTGCATGGTTTTGCTAGCAAATCACAGGACGCTACGAGGTTACAAGCCTGTCAGATTACTGTGGGCTCTCTTTCCATTATAAGTCACAAGTGGTTCCTGTCCGTTTTGCTACAACAGTAATGAGAATGATACGTATTCTATTCTCAGTGACTTCCTTGCAACAACTGAACAACAACTTTACAAAACTATAGTTTATAAAAGAACACAAGAACACTTAAGAGACTGTTACACGTCTTCCAATGAATAAAAAGGTGATTGAATGGAAAACCCATTATGGAGGCTGAAAATTAACTGCCACCCAAAAACGAACATTAGCTTCTTGAATTATCTTATTAATATTTAAAGATAATTGTTTTCCTTTCAATTCAGTTTTTATTTTTTGGTCTCCCTTTATATCACTCACCCTGGTGCTTCTAGAATAAAGACTGACTTGTAATTCTATCATCTGGCTTCCTGGTTAAGTATCCTCTACTCAGCGTCAATGTCTTCCTGGTTATGTATCCTACCCAGCGTCAATGTCTTCCTGGTTATGTATCCTACCCAGCGTCAATGTCTTCCTGGTTATGTATCCTACCCAGCGTCAATGTCTTCCTGGTTATGTATCCTACCCAGCGTCAATGTCTTCCTGGTTATGTATCCTACCAAGCGTCAATGTCTTCCTGGTTATGTATCCTACCCAGCGTCAATGTCTTTTACACGCCTCTTGTTCTAGCGATATTTATCTGGCTCATGTCATCAGTTCCACATAGTGATGTATATGTTAATAGTTCATAATAAATTAAAAGAAGAGCGCAAGGACCTAAAGAAAAAGAGAGTAATGACAGAAAAGAAGGACTAAGAAAAATAAATCTGATTACATGTTATGGTGAAACGATAACAGAAATCGATCACAATGATCAACCAACCTTCTTGTCTGAGAGGTAACCCCAGAGTGGTATTGTAGAACCGTATATACCTGGAGCTATGAGAAACATTAGTCCAACCAGAGATGGTGATAAATGGAACTGAAACATCAAATATATTGTCAGCTGTGCATTAAAAACACCAAACATTGCATAGCGCAGTATGACATCTGTTATTAGAGAGACTGAAAAGACACTTGATATTACAGAATTTAGCACGACACTGGATATGAAATTAACGAAAATTCTTCGAATTTTTTTGCCGAATACCATCTCCAACTAGGAACTGCATTTACGGTGCCATCAAACAGATTTGCACACCATCATTGCAGGCAGACGCTAGAACTGGGTTGGCCATGTCCTCAGAAGAGACCCTGATACCATCACAAAAACTGATATGCTATGGATCCCAGAAGGACAGCGAAAGAGAGGCAGACCAAAGACAACCTGGCGGAGAACTTTGGAGGCTGAGATGTAAAGCATGAACCAGAATTGTGGCACTGCACGAAGAACGGCCAGCGACCGAGCAAAGTGTGGACAGTTTGTTGCTGTCCTACAAGACGCCACTATGCGTGATGGCCACTACTGCTTTGTCAACCAGGAGCTAAGGACCCAAGAAGAAGAAAAAAAAATTACTAAATACGACAGTATATATCATAAAGCTTTAAAAAAAACTAGGTCACAGATCTAACTATGATCCTTAATGTGAGAAAATTTAATTAAACAGCAGGTTTAGGATCTTAATATAAATCATCATATATCTTTATACGATACGATCAACCTATGACAGTAATAAAGCATATGATAATTTTAAAAATAAAATTTTGTCTTGTTTCGACGAGACACGTCATGTTCAACATAGGCACAGAGTCCGGTAGGTATTTTAGGGCGTGTGTCCAAATATAAAAGAACTACGGTATGTGCAGAGGTTTCTCATATCTTGGTCATATGAAAACACAGGATAGTAGATGCGAAACAAAAATCAAGAAGAGAATAGGAATGATCAAGTATACATTAAACAACATTGCGACAAAAAAAACTTCTTAATCGTTCGTTCCTTTTTTTCTACACTCCTCTCTGTCAGTATTTATTCGATCATTGCTTTTTCCATTATTTCACGTCTACGCCTCAATATACAGATATTTTCTTATGCTCTGTAGGGCACATCTCGTCGCCCACACGTTTTAGGCTAGACTGCACATATGTTATCCTTTGATCGCGGACAGACAACGATTAGCCAGTTGGGGCAATACGGCAAATCAACATTTGGTTTGATTTGTCTCCAGCATATTGTATGTGCAGGCGGGTTATTGACAAATAAGGAAGTATTGCTTCAGACAAGACTGGGGTGTTTGATAAACTCAAGAGAATAGTCTGGGAGTAGTACAAGGGGATTGACATAAGTCTTTGGCCTGACCATGAAGGACATGTCACACAGAGCTGAAATTTTGTATAGTGTTTATTCCTTTTCAATATAGCCACCGTCTGAATTGACACCCTTCTGCCATCTCTGCTTGACCTTGAAAAGACCTTGGGAGAAGAACACCCTATTTTTCAAACTAAACCAGTCATCACATGCCAGTATAACCTCTTCATCGCTGTCAAAATGATTTCCTTTTAGCTGTTTTTTAAGATTTGGGAATAGAAAAAAAGTCTGATGCAGCCAAATCTGGAGAATATGGTGGGTGTGGAAGAATTTCAATATTCAAATCGTTGGCTGCTAGCTGCACAAGCCGTGCTTTGTGAGAGGGCGCGTTGTCTTGAAGCAAAGGAAGATTTTGAGTGCGCGTTATCCCTCGTTTCCTGGTCACAACCTTTCTTAGTTTGGTGAGAAGATCTGCATAGTACTGTCCATTAACTGTGTTGCCATGAGGCTGATAATCTTTCAAAAGGACACCTTTACCGTCCAAAAAAACAGTCAGCATCACTTTTCCTGCAGATTTCTGCACACACTTTTCTCATGTTCAGTCTGTTGTGTAAAATTCTATAAACTGTTCTTTCATTTAGTTTTACTCTTAAAGCTATCTCCACAATTGTCATTTTTCGATCCTGGTCAATGATTTTCTTCACTCTTGTTGCATTTTCATCGGTGCACTCTGAGGCTGGTCTACCAGATCTTGGCAGATCAGCAACATTTGAGCGGCCGCACTTAAACTGTTGACACCAGTTTTTTTTTACCGAAGTATATGAAGGCCAAGAATCACGAAACACTGGTTCCATCTCCCTGTGTATTTCTGTAGGTGTTTTTCCCTGAAACATCAGAAATTTTATCACAGCTCTGGCCTCCTTCTTTTCCATTGTTTTGTCAAATCTTTGAAGCAGCAGATCCGGTCAATAGGGTACATTGCGCCGTGCACCGTAGCGGGAAAACCCATGAAAGAAACAAACGCGTACTTCATACATTCAGTACAAATATGATGAACTTTAAATGTGCCAAGTTTCATCTTCCTCCTGTGACTCCTTCATGGTCAGGCCCCAGACTTATGTCAATCCCCTTGTATTTTCAGCAATTAGGGTCGGGACACCAAATTTAGATTACACAAGTATATCCGGTCAGCCTGGTTATCATGTGTCTAATTTGGCAGACATGATATTATCAGTTCCGGCCAGATGTCTTGTCATAATAAACAGCGATGAGACAAGAGAGTGCAACCGTGGATCGTCTCCTTGATTATCATAAACTGGGGCACGTCGTATGACATAATGTTTCCGGTAAATGTAATACACGGTTGTAATACCTTTATGGCCATTTAGTAATTTTCATGTTCATAGGCAGTGAAAGAGTTTGCTAAAATCAGACGTCTTACTTGTAGTTGGTTTAGAAAATAAACTATGTTTAATCGTGATAGGGTTTCATCAAAGAGAACCTCACGAGGTTATGTTTTTTGGGGGCTAAATTTTAACTTTAAAGTGACAGCGTTTTGAAAATGTCCTCACTGCATGTCTCACCTTCATCAGGAGATCACGGACAGCCAGAATATGGGTAGTAATAAGGATTCCATTATAGGAAACGTCAAAGTGATTAGGAGTATCTTTTAAAATTAAAAAAAGTGTAAAACTTCATTTTTTGTGACGATATTGTGTATCCCCTTTTACATTCTTCGTTCTCTCCTGCATTACAGATTTATTTCTTCATTTTCCTCACTCATCGTCCTATTAGTTTGCATATTTTATGCACCTACATTTGTCCCTAGTCACTCACAGACTTGTTTACTTTTCACCATGTGAAACGAAGTATTGCATGGCTAATTAGACAGGTCAGCGGATAATACTTTTATCACTTAATCGTCAAGTCGCCTATGATAGAGGCGGTTACTGTTGACACAAGGTGGTACCGCTCGATCGACGGACAGAAAGCCAGATTGGCTGTCTAAGATATACGTCTGGGAGGTGTACGAAAAACACAGGTGATAATGAGTTATTCCTGGTGTTTGCTTTATGCCAGTTCGCTCAGGAAAGCGAATGCAGAAGCGACCACAGACTCCGAAAGCAGAAGTGAGAAGTGGTGATTACATCACATGTATATAAAGTGTATAGTATCATTCTGTGAGATATATGTACCTTTTTAATTGTAGTTCAGCACAAATCATTGCACTTGCGCTGCCCAAGCACATATTTTCCCATTAAAATACCCAGAAGAATATTAGTGATTTATAATCATCTTCCCTGAGTTACGCTGTGTATACTCAAAGAATCTAATTATTCAGAGAGGCTAACATTGGTGGGTGGACAGCGAAACTAAACGCCTGCTAATCTGCACCCCACAAATGTACTTAGCAGAGGCATTTGTGCTTTAATTTTTCATAAAGTTCGTGGTTCGAAGCTACAGGACTGTTCGTAGTACCAGACCAGTCTGAAGTAAGAGTCTTCGCCACAATCTTGTGATTCAAGAGCTGGGGTCGATATTAACTACCTATAGTGGACACGTTGTGAAGACACCTACATTGACATTAGGAGTGAAGTTCTTCTAGACGCCTCTACAGAAGAGTCCTCATCACAAAATACCTGACAACCAACCATTGCAATACTCAGTAACTTAAGTCTTTGTAACAGGCAAAAGCAACGGACAATAATCATCAGTCCTCAATTAGGTCTCAGTGAAGACAATTTTAAAACCCTCTAAAGTCACTTTCATCCATATCTATTTAAATTTATTAAAGACTAATTGATTATTAAATTTGTTATATTTATTTTATTTTACAAACTCATAGTTGATTCAGTTCTTATAGATAAGGGAGCGCGTGTATGATCTAAAATCTTTAATATATATATATATATATATATATATATATATATATATATATATATATATATATATATATATATATATATATATATATATATATATATAGAGAGAGAGAGAGAGAGAGAGAGAGAGAGAGAGAGAGAGAGAGAGAAAGAGTCAAATACTTATAAAAGGAATTTCGCTGGATTATATCAGCTGGGGGCACAAACAAGCCACACCATCGCTTAAAACTTCAAAAAAAAGGTGCATGATCATACATAAGTTAATTGTGCTCTCTGCCTTATGCAGCATTGTTCTAGACCTCTGAGATCTTGTGAAAATTGCCTTGAGATAGAAGCATCATTATCCTTCTATCTACAACTGTGACAAGAGTAATCTTGTGCGAAGGTAGACACCTTTGAAGATCCATTTTAGATAGTCTTGAGTTTTGGCCACTGAGCAAAGGGGAGGAAAATCCCGTGACAATTTTTAATACTGAGAACCAAAAGTCCGAGGAACCTTCCTCAAGTGTAAATTGTTAGGAGTATATATTAATTAGTAATTCTAACTAACTGAGGGGCGACTGCATCTGAATCTGTTGTAGGACATACTACGGCCATTCTGTGCTTCAAAAAGTCTGGATACCTTATTTACCCATTTGGGGTAAGTTGTAACGTGTATATTTTGTTATTTTATATTTGCATGTTATATGTATGAGTTGCCTATTGATGTACAGTTTCGTATGGGGCTGGCAACCTCATGATATATAATACCTTGCCACATAAAACACTACTGCAGAGCAGGGAAGAAATCCGCGAGAAACATGATACAGATACTAACATCTAAAGAGCTAACTCACAAATTTAAACTGAGAATCATCAAATGAGATACAAATTCTTCATTACTGTATTGTGTGGACAATGAACAAACAATTAGAAGAAAGAATTGATACCTTTGAGATGTCGATATATAGAAGAATGGGGCACACAACTCATGGAAAGAGAAGAAAACAAAAAGGTCAAATAAAACCTAGGACTGAAAGGAGAATTAATGAAGGAGATCAAAATTAGACAGCTAAAATATTTTGGCCAGGTAATAAGACATAACACCGGACACTGAAGACTATAACAGAAGGTAGAGTGGAAGGCAAACGTACAAGAGGAAGACAGTGATAAGATAACATCAAGAGATGGACAGGAAAGAGTCTATCAGAGTGCATCATCAAGACAAGAGACAGAAGATGTTCGAGATCTATTGCAGCCAATCTTCGATGTGAAGATGGCAATTGATGATGATTGATGATAATGATGATGTACAGATGATAAAATATAAGTATATTGTTGCGCCTCTTTTTTGCGCTCGCAATGTGTTCATGATTTTGAACCATCGCGGTGCTCAACCAGAACGTCGCTAGATTGAAATGACGTCACATAAAATAATTACGTAGACGCGCGTGCAGAGTAACGACAGTTGACTTTTGGAAGTGTATCTAGCCAGAATGGTTGCGTTTCATATGTGTCCCTGATGATGTTCTTATATCCGCCAGTGTGTCTGCATACTAGGGAAGTGTTTACTGATATGTATGACAGAGATTCATTTACTGACCAGGGAAGTATCGTGTCGATAATGTACTTTTGAGTACCATATAATTATATCGCGGGCTGGTACCAGACTGACGGTACGATCGGTGACGAAAGTACCATTACTGCCATAGTTTTAGGCATGAACTTTGATGGCCCGTTGTGGTTGGCCTGGATGAACAAGAGTATCTAATGATTATGATTATCATGTGGAGCTATACGTTGTAGGACATGTAAATAAATTTTCAAGAATTGTCAATAGGAGTGATCTATAATTATTTCACAAGTTTCTGTGTTCGTTACCATTTAACAGTTTAACCATTATTACCTGTCACGACGCTATTTCGTTGTACGCGAAACCGCTTGTTCGTGAATCGAGCAAGCCATTCGGAAGCCGGAAAGGCTGACGAAGGTAGCCGAATTACTAGGTCATGTTATCACCGGAAATTTGGCGCGAAGTAATTCACACAGATTATTTATCGTACGACCGCCGTATTGTTTCCAGTTCTCTTTTCCGTGTGTTTTTGTTGGTCTTCATCTATTGGTCGTACCGAGAGAGAAAATGGACTGCTTATAATAATATCAATTCTTTTTTCATGTGATTTGTGGTTCTAGGATGTGGACACTCATCAATGCTGAGAAGTTAGACACTCAACAAGTCTGAGGAGTTTGACAATCATTAAGTTTGAGGAGTTAGACGCTCATCAAGTTTGAGGAATTAGACACTCATCAAGTTTGAAGAATTAGACACTCATCAAGTTTTTTTAACAGTCATAGACTGGGTGATGCGCCAGACAACAGAGGGCAGTCCAAGAGGAATAAGATGGACTACATTTTCTACATTGGAAGATCTGGAATATGCAGATGACATATCACTACTAGCACATTCACATCAACACATCCAGGATAAAACGGATAGACTTAATAAGTATAGCCAGCAAGTGGGCTTGAACATCAATTTAAAGAAGTCGGAGGTCATGACGATCAATGTGAGCAACCCTGAGCCCATATCAGTAAGGAATCAGCAACTGGTACAGACAGACACCTTCACATACCTAGGATGCATAGTAACACCAGACTTCGGGGCAGGCAAAGACATCAACATCAGAATGAATAAAGCAAGAACAGCCTTTTTTAGCCTAAACAACATCTGGAAGTCCTCTCAATACAGCACAAGCACAAAATTAAGATTATATCAGAGCTGTGTGCTTTCTGTGCTTCTCTACGGTGCGGAATGCTGGAGAGTTACAGAGAAGGAAATGTCGAAATTGTCCTCTTTTCACACAACATGCCTAAGAAAAATTCACCGAATCTTTTGGCCGAATACCATCACCAACCAAGATCTGCTTACTCGGAGCAAGCAAGAGGACATGCACACCATCATAGCTGGCAGACGCTGGAGCTGGGTTGGCCATGTCCTCAGAAGAGACCCAGATGCCATCACAAGAACAGCTATGCTTTGGAACCCTGAAGGAAAACGAAAGAGAGGCCGACCAAAAACAACCTGGCGGAGGACTGCGAAGGCTGAGATGCAAAGAATGAACCAGAGTTGGGGCACTGTACGAAGGATGGCCACTCATTGAGGAATTAGACACTCATCAAGTTTGAGGAGTTAGACACTCATCAAGTTTGAGGAATTAGACACTCATCAAGTTTGAGGAATTAGACACTCATCAAGTTTGAGGAATTAGACTCTTCAAGTTTGAGGAATTAGAAACTCATCAAGTTTGAGGAATTAGACTCGTCCAGTTCGAGGAATTAGACACTCATCAAGTTTGAGGAATTAGACACTCATCAAGTTTGAGGAATTAGACTCTTCCAGTTTGAGGAATTAGACATTCATCAAGTTTGAGGAATTAGACACTCATCAAGTTTAAGAAATCAGACACTCAACAAGTCTGAGAAATTAGACACTCATCAAGTTTGAGGAATTAGACTCATCAAGTTTGAGGAATTAGACTCATCAAGTTTGAGGAATTAGACACTCATCAAGTTTGAGGAATTAGACACTCATCAAGTTTGAGGAATTAGACTCATCAAGTTTGAGGAGTTAGACACTCATGAAGTTTGAGGAGTTAGACACTCATCAAGTTTGAGGAGTTAGACACTCATCACGTTTGAGGAATTAGACACTCATCAAGTTTGAGGAATTAGACTCTTCCAGTTTGAGGAATTAGACATTCATCAAGTTTGAGGAATTAGACACTCATCAAGTTTAAGAAATCAGACACTCAACAAGTCTGAGGAATTAGACACTCATCAAGTTTGAGGAATTAGACTCATCAAGTTTGAGGAATTAGACACTCATCAAGTTTGAGGAATTAGACACTCATCAAGTTTGAGGAATTAGACTCATCAAGATTGAGGAGTTAGACACTCATGAAGTTTGAGGAGTTAGACACTCATCAAGTTTGAGGAGTTAGACACTCATCAAATTTGAGGAATTAGACACTCATCAAGTTTGAGGAGTTAGACACTTATCAAGTTTGAGTAGTTTTTATGTGAAACATCACAATACAATATACACGTGAAATTGGGATGGTGGGAGAGGCGGTTTATGGAGAGATGGAGAGAGTTACACTATTAAAAACGACGCCATTAAAAAAGGTTGGGGGTAGAGTGGATGTGGAAGAGATGATAAAAGATGAGTAATTTAATAAGCAGTCAAGTGTTGAAGGTTCAAGGAATTATAATTTAAATGATATATTAGATAGGTAGAAGCTGGTGTGCCTTTAGTATGTCAAACACATATAGCCTAAAATGAGAGATGAAATGCATATTGAAATCAAACTCAGAATACACAACAAGTGGGCATTTAAGAAAAAAAGGATGGACGACACAGAAATTAACATGAGAGAGCTGTAAACTGAAGACAGGGTGTCAAGGACATAAGAAATAGCATTTGATCTTGTTTATGTCTAAGGATCTTCAGGTCTTAAAACGTTAAAGAAAGAGATAGAAAGAATGAACAAATACCAAACAGGCAGGCAAAAACATAAATAGGAAGAAGGTATTAATGAGAAGTGGAAGAACAGTGATGGACAATTATGGAGGAAAAACGATACTAAAGTATGATTAGTTTATTGTCCAGAATTTGCTGCCATCTTCTGAATGATCTTCTTCTTTGCTGTTTCACTTGTGGATTCTGGTGTTATGATTTCTGGTCTTGTGAGTTTTGGTCCTGTAGGCTCTGATCTTGATGGTTCTGATATTGTGTTACTGTAGTGGTTTTTGATGGTATTGTATGGTTGTTGTGTTACCTAGTGTAATGTATGAGGTCAGCTGTGAAGGCTCCTGAGATAAATGTAGATGTGAATTACAGAAGGCCCTTCTTACTACCACTTACGACCTCAAACATATTTTTTTTTTTTACTAATATGAATGTAGCTACGTTAAAAAGTCTAGGGTACTGAAATGTAATGTGTTGTAGTAGAATATACAAACACACACAGATAATTAATAAGTGTAATAATATTAATAAAATTCTATAACACACTGAACAAACTCAGGCTGTTTTAGTTTGAATATTAAAATTGTCTTTAAATTTATTTGTTCTGAACCAATGTTTTATTTTGGTCAGAACATATGAAATTTTATGGAATTATAAATGGAATGCATAAATATATGGCATAATAAAATGGAATGTGTGTACACAAGTATTTTATAAGAATGGTTAATATTAATTATATTTATAGTGTCTCTGGGAAACTATTACTGGATATGCTGTTGGGGTGGTGTCATCACACCCACTCTGTGACTAGAACTAGCTTTGTCCATTGTCTTATGAACGTTAGAAAATGTTCTATTTCCCAAAATTCAGTAGATTTATGAGGGGAAAATATTTATAAATTCTTTAGGAGTATGGTGAATCCTCAGCAGGCCACTAATCACTCATCTTGTCTGCGAAGATCTGATGCTGGATTCAGGTGGCCCACTCCTCTCGGTAGCTAGAATACAATGGTAGACTGCACCGGCACACTGTTTGGCTGCACACACATCTGCTTGTGTAACCTTGATTACTTATGTGGCACTACCCTAGTGCCACAACAGAAACTCACAATTATGAAACAAAATTTGTGCGCTGTGTCAGTAATCTATTTACTGTACCACTCTTACTCACAGCACAACACATCAACATTACACAGAATGGGTCAGATCTCTCTGACCACACAGCACATCTTACCCAGTGGTTTTCATATAGTACTAGTTCCCCAAGACTGCATTGCATCTGAGATATGTTCAATAGTTTCCTTTTATTCAATAAGATAGGTGATATGTTCCCACTGATCTCAACAATAGATCCGCCTTCCAGAGTCTTAGTCAGGCGTCCATATATTTTGTTTGTCTCTAGACCCTGAACTTGGGCTGGGGACCTAGAGCGAACACTTACTTGTCGTAATCATTTTATATGATATGGCAGTATGGTATCAATCACTCGAAATATTAAAATGTACAAAATAAATACTTTCATTCTTATCAGAATTCAGAATTGAGAACACAGTTAATTGCTAGCAAAACTCAGCTGAGCTGCTGGCTATATGATGGCGTCCCTCTAAATGTATGTCCTATCTTCTAGGAACATTACCACAGGCAATAACCGACTGTGTCTCTGGACAGTATTGTATCAAATGGCAAAAATGCGCATCTCTGCCCCGCTAATATGATTACATTTGCCCAATCACCGACTTCCCCCCTAACTTTTCAAATCTACAACCAAAAGTCAAATTTCAGTCAGATCTCAGTCAAGTGTGCATTATTGTCTGTTGGTCCGTCTGTCTCTACTTGTTTTTTCATAAAAAACACGCTTGGTTCTACATGCAATATCCTACACAAATCTGCCTCCTAAGTTATTTTTAGCCACAATTCTCCACCTTCCCCCTCTCTTTCATTACAGCTTGATTTTTGCATTTGCGTGTCTCAAGGACAAAATTTTGAAACTTTAGTGAAAGTATGGACAGTACAGTCGCTATTCTGATATGAACAACACAGTCTTTTGTCAATATCTTCCTTATTATCTATCCGTCTGTATAATTTAAAGTATATTAGTTCTCTGCTTAAGATGGGCTATCAAACTAGCTAGGTTTTATATTCATAACTCTATTATTAAGAAAAACATATTTTTTCTCAAGTTAGTTTTTTTGAAATTTGTTCGAGAACCTTCTCTAAGGCGTTTGCCGCTGAATTCAAATAAAGGGACCAAGTATCGAAAAACTTCCAAGAAATGACTGTTTCGAATAAGAGCCAAGGTCTTTTCTGTCCATTTCCTTACATTGTGGCAACTAGTGACGTGAATTTTTTTTTCTTTTTAACACCAATTGCGTCTTTTTAGCCTTGCTAGATTTAAACACGTAATCAGTCATATTTTTCCTTTTTTGATCTCCGTTTCCCTCCCGTCTACAAAGGGTAAACGTTTCGTCTGCACGTCTAACTAGTTAGTTTGACTGGCGGTAGAAAATGCGGGCATGGGCGAGCATGTTTCCTAGTATCTTACGCATTATTTTTATCCCTACATTTTATCCTGATATTTGGAGATATTTTAACGTTGTATCACGGTAAATTCACCACAGTTACCTCCAGTAATTTCTTCTTGGAATGCATCTTAGTTTTGTACTCTGAATTTCTGCTACAAATGCCATTCGTAACTGTATATCTAGCGGTACTGGGTGGTTTTTCTACATATATCTTGACCTATTCATTTCGATATATTTCCTGATAGTACTGTTGAATAAAGCCAGATTTATTGTTTACCACAATTCATCACTTGTATTTTTTCCCCTAGCAAATTAATTCTCTTCATCTGGCGTAAAAATGTACTGAGGCAGGTGTGAAACCTGTCATTCAAGTTTTAAATTTTAAATCTCAATGACTCAGCTCCATACAGACACACTGTTTTAATGGTAAAGATGAACAACATTAAGGCTGTTTTCCAATAGAACTAAAATTGCAGGAATAGAGATCTTAGTAGCAAAACGCCAGAAACGATATGTTTTAAAGAATTAACATAACTTTGTCACGTTCATGAAAGACATCTCTACTGACCTGTTTCAGATGTTTAGAAAATATTGGGTCCAAAAAAGTGAGGCCAACAATTGCTATTACCACACTCTGGAAACCTTCCCACACCATACCACTTCGCAATAAAGTTAATATTGATCCCTTCCTCTCCTGTTTGATGTCTGATGAAAAAATGTCAAAGCAAGAGCTAAATCAGAAGGCATTTGTGCTGTGAGGAGATAACTTGAAAGTAGGGAAGCTCTAATAGAAGTACATGTCGAATGTTTGAATCAGAGTTTTGTTTAAGAAGAGTATGTCGTCGGGCGCTTCTGAGAGAAACCTTTCTTCAACCACAACGACAAACAGTATACGTAAATTTAAACATAGATTAAGGTAAAGAGAAGGTGTAGAAAGGACCATGAGATCAGTTACGCAACAAAACTGCACAATTAAAAAAAAGTAATGACAACATCGAAAAGCAAAATAAATAAATAATTTTATGAAATAGAAATATAACACAATATACACTTTATTAACAAGGACAGTTAATGTGTCAGACTCTCAGTCCATGCTTCGGAAAGTCCAACATAGGCATGAATAGAAAACAATAGAAGCCTCGAATCTTCAGGAACTGGTGAGGGTCTTCTGTCCTGGTCATCCTGGGGTACGCGGCAATGAAAGACTGGCTTCAAGAGCACCCGTAGTGGGTGCAGTGAATATGGATCAGGGAAAAATACTGAGGACATTTAATGATTGCATGTTAGAGAATGACACTGCAATCGATGACTCATCAAGGTTAACATTGCTGGAATTCGGCATCAAACGTATGACTAGGGATGGGCGTTGAGAGTATGCATCCGTCGTGTATACAACATTAAATAGCTTATCGCCAGAAAGGCTCTTCCTCCCCATGCATCTCATCTTAGGATTCCAGAAAATTCTTAGCTCAAGCCTGTATTCTACATGCTCACCAAAATTCATAAGATTGATAACCCTGACAGACCTATTGTCTCGGCCTGTTCCTGTCCTACTGAACACATTTCTGACTTCGTCGATAGCATTTTCCAGCCTATCGTTGAGAATCTTCCCTCCTTTGTCAAAGACACTAATCATACTCTTATAACTTTCTCCTCTATCCGACTCTCAGCAGACCGCTCCTACCGTCTTTTCTTGTTAGACGTCTGTTCTCTGTATACCTCAATTCCCCACTCTGATGGTCTCCGCGCTCTTCGGTTTTTTTCTTGACCAGCGCACTTGTCCTTCTATATCCACTGACACTCTTCTCCGCCTTGCCGAACTGGTCCTTCAACTGAATTCCTTTGAATTCAATTTTCAATTTTTTTACCAAATTAGTGGTGTTGCCATGGGAACGAAGATGGGTCCTAGCTATGCCTGCCTGTTCATAGGCCACTTGGAGCATCAGATATGGAAACAATACTCCGGTCCTTTCCCGGGGTTTTACCGCAGATAATATCAATGATGGCATAGGTCTCACAGATATGCCTGAGACTGATTTATCCCGCTTCATCGACTTTGTCAACCACTTCCACCCCACTATCAAGTTCACCTCCCTCATCTCCACAGTATCTGTCAACTTTCTTGACATTACTATTACTATCACGCCTTCCGGCCTTAATACCTCAGTATACTACACGCCGATAGATGCCCACAGCTGTATACCTCTTCTCATCCTCGGGCTTGTCGTGA
>JAMPIV010021034.1:0-17500 GCA_024509875.1 Oreohelix idahoensis | reverse complement strand
TGCTCAGGGGACACTAAGCCATCCCACCATATGATTTTTATGGTCAGTTTCATTATGGTTTAGATTTTTCAGTTTTGTCACTGTCAATCGTCAAATATAACTTTTACACAAGTCGGCCATATCCCCCCCCCCCTTCCCTGTCTCTATTATTTCTCTCATTATTCAAATAACCAACTAGTTTGAGTGACGTCAGAATATTACCGCTAGGAGGAAATGGAAAACTGTCTGTGTGTTTGTCTCTGCTGGCTTTGCCCACAGCGTGTATATTTTAAAGAGACCGCTTGCAGAGCGAAGAGGGGTTTTTCAAAACTTCGGTAGTGTTGGCATTAATTATTACAATCGTCTCGTTCTTACTGCTGAGAAATGTCCGAATTACTACAAATTTTAGTGTTTAAGTTAACATATTACGTTAATTACAAGCTTTTCCTACAGTTTCGTGCAGCAGATCGGCGAGATGTTAAAATGTTTATTGTACGTTTCTAAACCGAAACTAAAAGCGTGTTCGATTTTTACGGCGGGTCATTTTTTAAGCATTTCCCTGCACAAAAGGCAGCGCTCTACTGGCGTTGAAGATGAAAATAGTCAGACACCTGAGGGCTGGTGTATTTATTATTATAGGACTAAAATCTTACTGAAATAAGCGATTATCTCACAGATTTCGCTACACACTCTTATCCTATTTTTCTATTTTTTTCTGCCGCCCTCTAATAATATGTATGAATATATAATACACTGTTTTTAATATGTATTGATTTTTTATTCCATATTTATTTATAAAGTTATATAGTTATTGGAAGCCACTGACATGAGAACGGACGTCCTGACCGCAAAACACGGTACAAGAATTGGATTTTGGAATGTCAGGACAATGAATGAGACGGGTAAACTAAAACAGGTCACGGCAGAAATGAGAAACTATAGGTTACACATTCTAGGGATAAGCGAGAGCAGATGGACAGGGACAGGAAAAGTTAAAACAGCAGCAGGAGAAACAGTTAATGCTTGAGACTTACAGCGAAGGAAATGTTGAAATTGTCCTCTTTTCACACAACATGCCTAAGAAAAATTCACCTAATCTTTTGGCCGAATACCATCACCAACCAAGATCTTCTTACTCGGAGCAAGCAAGAGGACATGCACACCATCATAGCTGGCAGACGCTGGAGCTGGGTTGGCCATGTCCTCAGAAGAGATCCCGATGCCATCACAAGAACAGCTATGCTTTGGACCCCTGAAGGAAAACGAAAGAGAGGCCGACCAAAAACAACCTGGCGGAGGACTGTGGAGGCTGAGATGCAAAGAATGAACCAGAGTTGAGGTACTGTACGAAGGATGGCTGCCGATCGAGCAAAGAAGAATCAATTTGTTGTTGCCCTACAAGACGCCACTAGGCGTGATGGCTACTGACTGCTTTGACGGTCGGCGGCTAATAATCAAAGAAGAAGAATAGTTATTGTATATATTAAGGAGTTCTCTACAGAAAATCTTGTCATCCGAATTACACTTACCGATTGCAATTGCATTTTACATTTAGCAACATGATCATATCAGTTAGAGTGATTGGCAACGAACATAATGGCCCTTGTGCTGAATGTCAGTGAAATGCTCCCTGAAACTGTCAGATAAATAACCATCTGTTTCACCGATGTAAGTCATGCTATGTCATTTGCAACCAATGGAGCACGTTACATTTCTAGATTGACGTGGGGAAAAAACTTCCTTGACTATCAATGTTTCTGTATTAAATGTGACAGTTTACGTCTGGAACACAAACATATAAATGAGACACATCGGATGTTCTCACTGAACCAGTATGAGTGGTGTCATCACCAGACTGCTGTAATGTCTCTTCTACTGTCATGGTGATAGGATAAGCTGTCGAAGGGATATCTTGGAGACTTCACATTTCAAAATATTCTTCACTGCCAAATCGGGGGTGGAAAGCTAAAACAAGTTGAGTCACCATTAACTTTTATATCGTGTAAGTGCCATCTGCAAATAATGTGCGTGATGCAACTAAGAGACTCAAGTAAAACGTGTTCTGGATACAATTGTGGGCGGAAAAAAACTGAACCTTTCATGAAATCATCTTTATTCTGGCAACTAGAATGTAAACATAAACTGCTTTATGCTGATAACAAAGGAGCTCCTCAGTGTGTGTGTGTGTGTGTGTTGTATTCTCCTGAAATTTCTTCCATGCACTTTTAAGTTCCAGTTGCTATTTGTTCTGTGTAATAGATATTTGTCAGTTTATTTAATGTAAGCATTGAACACCTGAATGCAAAGAAGACTCACCATCAATAGTAGGAAACAGTATGAAGACGACAATTCCAACCAGCCATATCAGACCTCCAAAGACAAAGAAAGGCAAACCAAAACCTCCAGCCTGTGAAAAGCGCGCAAAAGAGCAAAAGAAATGCAGTTGCAACATATCGCATTTTTCCATACAGAGTTCAGTTGTATATAGTCATTTTTAAATTTGCGTGAAATAGAATGAAATTAAAAATGCATGTCTATTTGATAACGATTGCGAGCTTGCTTGTTACATAATTTTCCACTTTCTTCCAGCATTTAGACATTACATGTCACATCCGATTAGACACTAACTCCACAACTCCGGGGTCGACCCAGCCTCATGAATTGCGTACCAGAGCAACTCTGGGAAGGTTAAGGCGACGGCATGATGCTGACAACATCACCCCTAGTGTGCAGATGGTCGAGAAAATATGGGCCTAACACCATATTCCCAGTATGCCTGAATGGGTGTGTAACGGGATCCTTTACCTTACCCTTTTTTATGGATCTTAGTTTTTCGATTTGTTTTCCCTTGAATGTAAAGAGTGATTGACTTCTCTCCTCCGCACTTGATGCTTCCTTCTCACTTGTAATGCTATTGTTCTTTGCCTACTAGCCTTTAACCTTTACTTCATTTACGGTTTTCAACAAAACGATCAAGCTGTCAATACATCACAACTATTTTGTTTCATGTCCAATCTCCTGCAACAGATTTTCTTCTTACTGGCTATATACAGGGTGTCCTAAAAGTTACTGTGCAGTAAAGTACCTCATACAACATTGCAGTACCACGCAGCAGTTTCTTTTACAGCAGATGTTGGAAATGTCCACCATGGGCCTCAAGACATGCCTGAACATGCTTCTTCATATTGTCGAAGACCTTCTTCAAGGTAGAACGGACAACTCTCACATCAAAACCGCTACTCTGGTCTGCCGTATATTCAAGTGCACAGTAAATTTTCGGACACCCTGTATTATTGCGTTATGACAAGAACATCAACCAACAACAATGAAATTCAGTAGACAGTGTCAAAACAGATTGCCTATCTAGAGTTTGTCAATGAATTGACTCTTCCGTCTAATAACCTGATGCAAGGTAAAATGAGAGTATTTGATGAGAGGTCACAACTACTGGGTCACATAATACACATAAAATGTCAAAGATCATGAAAATAAATGCGGCAAATGAAAGCCAAATTGCCCTTAAAGAAACATCTTTACAAGATGTGGGCTCGTTGTCACGAGATTGTCTCCCCTGCTCTGCAGCGGTGCTTCACCAATGGCCAAACTTGAAGTATAAAAATAAGGGTCTTCTAAGGTATCAATCTTCGCTGAAGATTGCTCTTGACAATCATACAAATAGAAGAATGATGCTTCTATTTCAGGGAGTCTCACATACATTTTAAGAAAGCAAGCACAACAACTGAGATGATCTAAGCTGTCAAAAAAAGGCTAACTTTTTATCTTCCCTCCCCTTCCGACAGGAAAAAGAAATTTACAAGTATTGTCTGAGCACTCAACTGAAATGATTCAGTAAAATATTACTTTAATAGCTCTGAATGGTTGTGTATTTTAAATAACTGATTTCATCATCATCATCTCAACCTATAACCCGTCATGGGTCGTAGGGGTGCCATGGTGGAAGCATCAGCAGACAGGATCCTCCACTGCTCTCTATTCTCAGCAATGCGTACAAGTGTGGAAAAACCGTGTCCTGCCCATTCTTTGATGTTATCAGCCCAGGATTTTCTTTGCCTTCCTCTTCTTCGTTTACCTTCGACTGTTCCCTGGAGGTTCGTTTTCGAAAGAAAGTCATGACGAGTTACATGCCCAAACCAGGCAAGCTTTCGACGTTTCACTATTGACAAAAGTTGTTCTTGGTGGCCTGCATAGGTGTTTATCTTCTCTCTAACATAGACATTTGTTTTGTGCTCTTTATAGCAAATGCGCAAAATTCTTCTATAACATTTATGCTCGAAAGCCTGAATCCTTCGCTCCGTATCTGCAGTGAGTGTCCAGCCCTCACACCCATATAAGAGAATAGATAATACAAGTGATTTGTATAATTTGATCTTCACAGGAAAACTGATGTTACTTTTCCAGATCACATTCAACCTTGTCATGGCAGCTGAGGCCATCTCAAGTCTTGTCTTGATTTCTTTACTTGATCTTCCATCACTACATATAGTGGACCCGAGATATTTAAAGGTGTAAACTTCTTCTAACGTTTGCCCATTTAACGTAATGTTGGTCGGAACATGATTCTTATGGCTATTCACCAATATCTTGCTTTTTTCTATATTAATTTCCATCCCATACGTTCTTGTTACTTTCTCCAGTCTAGAGGTAAGGTCTTGACGTTCTGATTCTGTTCCAGCTATCAGATCAATATCATGAGCAAAACGTAGATTACACAGAGGTCGGCCTCCAATCGATATGGTTGATTTATAATCGTAGAGAGCCTCCTCCATAATATGTTCTAGATATATATTAAAGAGCACTGGTGACAGGATACATCCCTGGCGAACTCCTACAGTTGTTTTGAAAAATTCTCCAATGTCGTTGCTTGCAAAAACAGCACTGCTTGCGTCCTTGTATAGTGCTTCAATGATATCTATGATGTTGGTATCAAAATTGAATTTTCTCATTATTTGCCATAAGCCTTCATGCCAGACTCGATCGAAGGCGTTTGTGAAATCGATGAAGTTATGGTATAAATCATGTTGATGCTGGAGATGTTTTTAGATCAGTAATCTAATATTGAAGATTTGTTCTGATAACTGATTTATACGGGTGCAATTCATTCAATAATTATTAAATCAACTATCAATTTGTATTTACAGATACCAAATTTAATAATCAATTATAGTTAACAAAGTTAAAAATAGAGTCATGTATGAAAGTGAAGCACTGATATTTTCATCACTGGTAATGTTTCATGGTAAGGTTCCAAGATTGTTACAGCCGGAGTTGTAGTGAGGATAAGCTCTCACTGCAGATAAATGCTTCTATGGCACGCGCCTCAAGCAGCCTCTGACAACCAAGTCCAGCTCCCGGCCTTCACGTGTGGCTCAATTTGAGCCTGGCGGAACTGTTTTCACTGACGGGAGAAGGGGCAAAGGCGAGCGACTGGCGCCTTAAAACCAGGAGCTTCGGGCAGATAGGGCTCGTGATCCTTGGTTGGTAGCTTATCTAAGGGAAGGAACTCTGAATTCAAACCACCGCTGCCTTGCGGGAATATCCATTTATGGAATTGGCTTCGGGAGTAAACCCCGAGGATAAATCCGGAGTCGGAGTCCCTAAGGCAGTCTAATGTCGATTCGACATTATTCTGGCAACTCCTGCGACGTGGCTGGTACCAAACTGTATCGGCTACTGCCGTTCCTTTAGATCTACCAGCTGTGTGAGAGGAGAAACATGCTGCATGGGCAACAGCTTGATCTCCATATAACTGTGCCCAAGCTCGCGCCCTGGAGAGGACACTCCAGCTTCACCCTATAGGTGTCGGCAAAACACGGGAAGTAGCAGTTACCGGTTATAAGCTTTTTGCCCAATTGGCGTAGGGCATGGCGCCAGGGGCTACTTCCGACAGTGGGAGAGGTTCTTGGATCTCACTGGACAGCTACCGCCCGCTTCATGTTGGGCAGCCCCCAGTCAATAAGGTGTTGTCCCGCCACTGTCTGCTTTCCCCATTGGGTGCATGGGGATTAGGGTCAAACCCGAACTGTGGACAGAAAATTTTGCACCAAGCAATTATCAGAATAATAGAAATAAGCAAACTCTCAGATTGGGATGCTGGAACGTCCGGACTATGTTGACTGGATTATCCGAAAACCTACAGGACGTAAACGATGTAAGGAAGACAGCCATAATTAATGATGAGCTTAAACGACTTCAGGTGGATATAGTTGCACTTCAGGAAACGCGCCTGGCGGACTCTGGAACTGTGAGCGAGAAGGACTACACATTTTATTGGCAAGGGAAAGATCTTAATAGATCCAAGCACTGGCACCAACTGGACCTGATTCTCGTCAGAAGGCCACTTCTCAGGTCTATGCTCTCCACGCTCTCGTACCATAGTGCAGACTGTGATACAGATCCCTCCTTGGTTTGCTGCAAAATCAGAGCACAACCAAGAAAACTCTATCATGTAAGACATGAAGGGAAACCACCCATTGATACCAGCAAGATGTCAGACCCTGTCATGATCGCTCAATTCACTGCGACCTTCAAGAAAGTGCTCAACAGCCCTCAGCATGGTGATACTATTACAGAGAACTGGGAGCATCTACGGAACACCATTCAAAATACTGCACTTGCCACCTTTGGTAAGAAAACGGCAAAGTCAAATGACTGGTTTGATGCTTCATCAGATGTGATGGCACCTGTCATTGAAGCTAAGCGCAGTGCTATGAATGAATACAAACGTTCACCGAGTTCTAGAAGCCTACAGATCCTGAAGGCTACGAGAAGCAAAGTTCAACAAACTGCTCGACGCTGTGCAAATGACTATTGGCTCCAGCTCAGTGAGAGCATCCAGATCGCAGCGCAAACAGGCAACATTAAACAAATGTATGACGGTATAAAGAAAGCACTTGGCCCCCATAAAAGTAAGACGGCACCGCTAAAAACTATCAGCGGAGAGAAGCTAACCGATAAGGGTAAGCAGATGGAGAGGTGGGTCGAGCACTACTCTGAGCTTTATGCTAGAGAAAATACCGTTACGCCTGCAGCCCTTGATGCTGTCAAATGTCTGCCAACAATGGAGGAGCTGGATGCCGAACCAACATTAGAGGAACTCAGCAAGGCCATTAATAGCTTGGCCTCTGGCAAAGCACCAGGCAGCGATGGGATTCCTCCTGATTTAATCAAATGCTGTAAGAGCACGCTATTACATCCCCTGCATAGGATGCTGTGCCAGTGCTGGGAAGAGACAACTATTCCTCAAGACATGCGAGATGCCAAGATTGTAACACTGTACAAAAATAACGGAGACAGAAGTGATTGCAATAACTACAGAGGCATCTCTCTTCTTAGTATTGTTGGTAAGGTTTTTGCCAAAGTCATCTTAATGCGACTACACAAGTTAGCTGAGCGCATATATCCAGAGTCACAGTGTGGATTCCGAGCTGGTAGATCAACAGCAGACATGATCTTCTTTGTCCGCCAGCTTCAGGAAAAATCAAGAGAGCAGAAAAGGCCTTTATATATCGCCTTTATTGACCTCACAAAAGCATTAGACCTGGTTAGTAGGGATAGACTCTTCAAAATCCTCCTTAAAATAGGCTGCCCTTCTAAAACGCTGGAAATGATAAAGTCATTCCATGATGACATGAAGGGAACAGTCCAATATGCTGGAAGCACGTCACAGCCCTTTGACATACGAAGTGGCGTCAAACAAGGCTGTGTTCTTGCTCCGACCCTCTTTGGGATCTTTTTTGCCTTACTCTTGAAACATGCATTCAGAGATGCAACTGAAGGAATATGCCTTCACACTAGGTCAAATGGCAGTCTGTTTAATCTTTCAAGGCTGAAGGCAAAAACAAAAATCAGAAGGGTCACTATAAGAGACTTGTTGTTCGCTGATGATTCTGCAGTCGTCACTCAAAGCCAACAGGAGCTTCAGAACTTGATGAATCGCTTCACTAAAGCATGCAAGGACTTTGGCCTCACAATAAGTCTAAAGAAAACGAATGTGCCGAGTCAGGATGCGGGTGCTGCACCAGTTATCACTATCGATAACTATGAATTGGCAGTGGTGCACCACTTCACATACCTAGGGTCTACCATCAATGACAAACTCTCCCTGGATACAGAAATCGACAGCCGCATTGGCAAAGCTGCAGCTTCCTTTGTCCGTCTCACATCGCGTGTTTGGGGAAACTCCAAACTCACAATGAAGACCAAAGCTGCGGTATATAATGTCTGCGTCACCAGCACACTCCTATATGGCAGCGAGACCTGGACGACCTATGCTAAGCAAGAAAGAAGGCTCAATACCTTCCATTTACGGTGTCTACGCCGCATCCTCGGCATTTCGTGGAAAGATAAAGTGACAAATGTCGAGGTGTTGTCACGTGCTGGCCTTCAAAGTATGTATACACTGCTTAGACAGCGCAGACTTCGCTGGCTTGGCCATGTTCGCCGCATGGAAGATGGTCGCATCCCAAAAGATATCTTCTACGGACAATTAGCAGATGGCAAGAGAACAGTTGGGCGACCACAGCTGAGGTTCAAAGGTGTGTGCAAGAGAGATATGAGGGCACTGGACTTGGATCCAGCAACATGGGAGGATGAAGCTGCCGATCGCACTAAGTGCTATTTACGGCGCCACCTCAGATTGGGCGAAGAGAGGCTCAAACAACAAGCGGAGGAGGGAAGAAAACGTCGAAAGGAGCACCAGGAAAATAAGCAGCTGAGGGCTGTCACTTCAGGGGCGCATTCCCATAGTCAGTTATGACTGAAGGGGCTAGTATTAGTATTAGTATGGTAATGAATTTAAAGTATCGTTAAAGTTCTTTTGCTGGAGTATTGTAATACTCAACTAGCCAGGTGTGGACGATGATTTGTTGTTAGTGTTGTGTTCCATCAATGTTGGTTCGAAGGGTGTTGTTGACTGTTCCGTCAATCGTCAAATTCTGTGGCAGTAGCACATCCCTGGCGGTAATGCTGAGGGTCACCACTCCAATTGTCAAGGCAAGCGTCTTCAAGACCCGTCAGATGTAGACGTCTAGCTTAGACTGCTGGCAACTTGAACCACAAACTTGTATCACAAACTGAGAGAGAACAAATGTCTCTTCTAAGCATAGAATCTCCTGACATGAGAATCAAGCTCGCTACGCTACCATTCCACCACTTCATCTTCCTCAGAAACTTTACCCTCTCTGAGCATTAATGTTAAACCCCGTCATGTAGATGAACGTTCGTTTGGACAGCGGAAAACGACAATTGCATTATTTAAATATGTTTGAATATGTACATAAACTTATTAAAATATTAATATAATAAAAATGTACACTATGATGTCATCATCGTCCACTCCTTGCTCCATTTGGAACCTGGTGTAACTTCTGCTTTTGGGATCATTATGAGTAAACCCGCACGAAGCAGTCACGAGCTCTGGTGGTTCATTAATCCAATCATTTTATACGCTGAGTTTGCCAGGCTCATACGAACATTTTCTTACTCAAGCAATTTACAAACTTTAATGCTAAAAATATAAAATGATAAAATGTACATATTATAACTTATCCTGATTATCGGGACTGAATTTACAGACTTCTTGCACATGAAAAGACCTCCGAATAGTGTCAAACATGCTTTTAAGAGGCCGTCTTACAGATGGTCGGGGTATTACTTTAGTTATAATACCAAAATTAGGCTATATGTAGGTTCATGGGACTCATGGTTTCCAGCTCTACAGTCGAGTTTTCTTTCTATCTAATATCAGAATTACTCAGTCCTGTCCTTATGTTGGAATCCTGTTTCTATTCGTTATCCTGGCTCTCTGAAATGTCTTTTTGACGAGATGGAAATGCAGTGAAGTAGACTCAAATGTTGCAGATTATAAGGGACATTTTCGCCTCCACATCCATGTGGTTTCGTTTGAAAAAGCTCCAATCAGAAGTGGTTTATTTCAGCACTTCCATGTGTGGGGAAGTGGGATGTTATAAATATTTATAGGGGACTTAGTGTACTGACTGAGATCAGCTGTGAAGGTATCTATATCTAATAAGAGTAGTGTATTATAGATAACCTTACTTGCTGCCACATATGTATACCTCAGTCAGAATTATTCTGGAATAGTGTGATGACTACGTTATATGTCTAGGGTATGTGTATGATGAAGTGTAAGTCATAACAACAACAGACAGATAAACAATTTAATTTATTCCACCACACTTGACAACACTGTGACACTCACATACATAAAACACTCTACGAGGATATCTTAAAGGAGTCACTGATAACTTTTCAAATAACAATATGTATTCAGTGCTGTCATGAATGTATATGTGTCCTGATTCAAATTGGGAACCAGGAATCACAATCAATTTTAATTACAAGTTATATGTACAGAATTTATTAATATGATTCTTGTAGTGACAAATATTATTAATAGTATCCTATGTGTGTCAGTTGTGTAGTAGTAATATGAGGTAATACTGGTTTTGTTTTGTTCAAGCTCTGTTGGTATTTGTCATCATGACTTCAATAGTTTGTTTCTATTGGAACTAGTATTGGAGATGTTCTCAGTTCCTGATATTAAAACAATTTAATTCCCCTCTTAATTTTATGTTACTGATAAGGGTGGATTTGAGCTGAAATGATAACTTGCCACCCCTATCGACACCTGGTATTAAAGTGCAAGATGTAGGTGTCTTCTCTGATTTAGAATGTTGCTGTGTGTGTTGCAGTAGAACAGTTCATAGGGTACACCACAGGCAACATGACGTGTAGAGTCATAGAAATGGTAACTTCGCTTTAGTTTTATACCATTTATTGCACGCCACAAAACAGTCATGATATTTATGTCATCATCAGCATAGTATAACGAATGCAGCATTCAAAATCATATTAACTGATAGTCATGTAGGATTCAATACTCAATAGTTGTATTGTAAACAGATATCATAAAGTTCTGGTTCGTGAAGCTGTATCAATAATATATATAACTTCTGCAACAGTCAGCTGCAGATCTTCAATGTTCATAGACAACAATAAATGCTCCCTTTCTGATGCTAGCAGATCAGATGTATACAATAAGTCCGTTTACTGTCTGCACGTGAATAGCATACTGGGCATATAGGTCATACCGACCTTTATAACGTTTCTAAGTCTAACCATCTGACTTGGACGTGATCTCTGATATAACGAATCCTGGAACACAGACAATAGTCTTGTTGGTCTAGAGCGACCCATATATATATAACTAGTTCAGGTATAAAGATACCGGTGACTTAATCCTAGTCAAAGTACCTCTCCATTTTGAATCACACAGGCGAGCAAAAAGGCGACAAAATGACGAACCTCTAGATGATAGCATAAAGTTCGATACAAGAGGAATTACCTTATTTCGGAAAATCAACCATGAACATATGCCTCCAGGCAGGCTTGAATAATACTGGGAAATAGTCTAGTTAGCTAACTAACTCACAAAGACAATGTATTTCCCCAGAAAATCACAAGACGCAGGTTGCGTCCGCTCGCTACTCAGACCATTTCTAAACTGCCCCGAGCTGGGCGGAACAACAAACGAACTCCAAGTCGAGACATGCGCAGAACGACAATCTCTGAGTCGCCGTTCACAATAAGACGATTCTAAGAACATTCGAGATAAAAGTCTTACACAGTCGCGCCTTTTATGGACATGAACAGAAAAGTTAAGACATGTTTCAGACATCTACAACAGTTGACTGATACTACCAAATAAGGAGATATGGTCACGCTTCGTTCAAGAAATTATAGACCGAACGTGTCTCTATACAAGAGAAGGCAAACTCCTAAAAAATTGTAGTCTCGATAACTCGGGTGATGTCCCTTTGACTGTAAAAAACATAATACACACTTCAGTCAAAAAATGATCATACATACGAAAAATGATCATACAAAGACTTTGGAAAAAGTAATTATTTGTGCGTAACATTACCGCACCCTCCCGGGAAAAAAAAATGAAACATTTTTTTTTTAAATCCTGGAGCCGGAAAAATCTAGGCTCCTAACGCACGTATGATGCGCGGATATACCTAACAAAATAGCTCAACACTTGGAGCGAAACTGAGATCATATCCCAGGTCCTTAGAGAAAAAATTTATCTAAGTATACGCGTATATATCCCAGGAAGGTGCCACCAACACACGCCACAATGATGGCAACATCATAATAAAAGTCAAATTATTCTCATACCAATATATGAAATTAAATATATTATTATGATATCATTTAGTGTGTTGTGCAAACAGCGGTGTAATATATTAATATACCGCACTATTTTATTACATTATATAATGCATCAGTAACTAATAAGTAATACATGTGTTGATCTTCGTTGACATAAACATTCAATAGAAGAAGATGTGGACATCATCCGCTCCCAATCTAGGACAGGACTTGATATCTTCAAAGTTCCACAATGGACACAATCTCGCATCTTCAATGATGTGCTGCGAAAATATCAATAACACAAATCTTAAAGACAACTGGTAAATCTCTTAATACAATCCTGAAAATAATTTATTTAAATGTGGCCGAGTGATCTTTTGGCCCGTATATCACTAACTAAGCCTTCTTAGATAATTACATGGTACAATGTTATAAATTTCCCTCAAAAAAAAAAGTGAGAAAAAATCTACTAACATGTCATTATAATATTGGACTGTATATCAGGAAATATATATATATGACAGAAGATCATGTGGAATCGTGTGGGCATCTGGACAGAATGTCTGCCATCACATTATCCGAACCACGGATAGCTCGAACCGAGAAATGAAATGGTTGAAGAGCTATGGCATAACGAGTGGACCTCGAGCTCTTCAAGTTTTTGCTCTGAATAGCAGTAAGCGCTTTCTGGTCGGTTTCCACAATGAAATGTGCGCCTAGAAGAAATCTTTGTAACTTCAGAATAGACCATACCATAGCCAATAACTCACGGTCTAAAACCGAGTAATTCTTTTCTGCAGCATTTAATTTCCTAGAGATATACATCACCGGATGCAGAGTATCAGAATACTCCTGCATTAGTGCTGCCCCAATCCCAGTTGACGAGGCGTCACTTCGAAGAACAAAAGTCTTCTCAATAGTAGGTAACCTAAGAATAGGTGGAGATGAAAATAGGGCTTTAACCTGGTCCAATGAGGATTGACATTCTTTAGACCAGCGGATCAGATTAGGCGACCCTTTCTTCAATAAAGTAGAAAGCGGTGCCATAATGGAGGACAGATTCGGAATGAATCGTCCGTAGAATTGGATCAAACCTAATAGACTCCTTACTTGTTTCTTCGTCTTAGGGACCGAAATGTTAAGTATTTTTGAAACATTGTGGTCCTCTGTCTTTAAAAGACCACGACCAACCCGATGACCTAGGAAAGAAATCTCACTAAATCCTATAAAGGCTTTAGAGGGTTTTGCAGTCAAGTTATACTCGCGAAGAGTAGACAGTAATTCGTATAAACCCAAATAGTGATCTTCCCAGGAATCACTGAATAGGCAGATATCATCTAGGTATGCTATGACATCTGTACGATATGCGAGAATTCGCCGCATCATGCGTACGAATGTAGCAGGGGCGTGCATAAGACCAAAAGGCATGAAATTCCATTGGAATAAACCCCTAGGTGTAGAAAAAGCTGTGAAAGGTTTGGCACGTTCAGTTAGCGGGACTTGCCAATAACCTTTAGACAAATCTAGTTTGGTAAAGAATCTAGAATTAGAAAGTTTATTGAGTAGCTCTTCTAATGAAGGCATAGGTTCAGCATCGAACTTCGTAACTTGGTTCAATTTGCGATAATCTACGCAAATGCGAATGTTATTATCCTTCTTTCGAACAATAACCATAGACGAAGAGTATGCTGAAGTGGATGGTTCAATGATTTCCAAACGTATCATTTCATCCAATTCTTTTTCGACTTGAGACTGGAAATGGATAGGTATTGGATAGGGTCTGACTCTGATAGGATTATGATCAGTTAGCACAATGTCATGTTCAATGACATGTGTGTGTCCCGGGATGTCTGTAAGAACATCCTGAAATGTTTGCAACATCGAAGAAACTTGTCGATGTTCCTCAGCGGAAAGATTTGGAGAAACGGACACGTTTTTCCAAGATTCCGTAGAATAAAGTGGGACCATAGAAAGAGGAAGATTGACATCAGAAAAAGTAGTTTCCTCATCCTGTATAACTGACAGAGATGAGTACTGACCATGAGGTACTTGAGAATTGTCCGTAGCCTGGAAAATAGGCTGCAAATAGTCAGGTCTTTCATAAAATTCCGTGAGCATATTTATGTGGAAAGTTTTATGCTTTCCATCAATATCGACAACATAGTCGACATCAGAAATTTTGGAGACTATTGCATATGGACCTTTCCATGCAATTAGAAGTCTGTTCTCCCTTGAAGGAAGTAGAACGAGAGCTTTGTCACCTGGACAAAGTTGTCGTAGACATCTATTCTTATTTGCAAACTGCCTTGCCTTTTCTTTAGCAAATTCGGAAGACGAAGTTGCTAGTTTGCATGCCTCGATGATCTTTTGCCTAAGAGCAATGACGTACTCATAAGAAGATTGAGTCTCATCGCTAATATTATCGGCAGTGATTAGATCGTGAAGTAAAGACATAGGGCCGCGCGGTTGCGCGCCAAAGACAAGTTCAAACGGGGAAAACCCTGTATGTTCATTGGGGACCTCTCTATACGCAAAGAGAGCCGCGGGTAAGACCCTGTCCCAATCCTGAGGATGATCCTCAGTTATTTTACCAAGTAAAGTTTTCAGAGTTCTATTTAAACGTTCGACCA
The DNA here is from genome assembly GCA_024509875.1 of Oreohelix idahoensis. Lineage (NCBI taxonomy): Eukaryota > Metazoa > Mollusca > Gastropoda > Stylommatophora > Oreohelicidae > Oreohelix > Oreohelix idahoensis. The sequence continues at coordinate 2,693 of JAMPIV010021034.1, read as the reverse complement.
ACCCATTAGACATTGGGTGATAGATACTGCTGAGAGACCTTTTAATGTGTAGCATAGACATTACCTGTGACATAGTGTCTGATATAAGTTGAGTGCCATGGTCTGACAATATTTCTCCGGGAAAACCCAAGCGAGAAAATATCAGCCAAAGAGCGTCTGCGATATCAGCAGTTGAGATGCTCTTGAGAGGTATTGCCTCTGGCCAACGTGTGCACATATCGACACATGTAAGGATAAATTGATGTCCTCTAGCCGACTTAATTCTAAAAGGACCGATAATATCTATTGCCATTTTTTGAAAAGGGCGAATAGGAATGTCAGCAGCCTGGATAGGCGCAGCATGTCGTGGTCCTTTAGATTTGACCTCCTGACATACTTTGCAAGAGCGACAGTACATTCGTATGTCCTTGCTCACAAATGGCCAAAAGAAAGCCGCAAGAACTCTCGACTTTGTACGGGAAAAACCCATATGTCCAGCACATTGCGAGTCATGAGCATGTTGCAATATTTGCAATCTCATGCTCTTAGGCACAAGAATTTGTGAATGAGTGGACGTAGTCGAGTCTTGTACTATACGTACAAGTACGCCGTTCTTCATAGAAATCCAAGACTTTCTATTAGTATTTTGATTAGGATCACCTTTCTTTGCTAGAATGAAGAATTTTTGTAAAGAAGGATCTTCTTCTTGCAATTTGATAAATGAGTCACGTGTAATAGTCAAGTGACTATCTTGGTCATTTACTTCATCATTATTAGTTAATGAAGTTTGAGGTGGATCCAGAGCATGTGCTCTTGTGACCACCGCATTGGTAGCTTCAATGTTTTGCTCTTCCCAAACAGCAATCTGCTGTGGGGTACATTCCCTAACTCCGTGAATACGACCAATAATAAGGTCCGCAATAGGGTTTGGAAGTAGACACGCGTGGACCTCTCCCGTGAAGAAAGGAGTAGCAATATGTATTATAGCAGTAGGATACTTTTCCAACGTGCCACCAAATGTGACACATTTGATGACCTTTCCTGTAGCACAGGATGGATCTACAAGAGATTGCCTAACGCCGACAGTAGTACATCCAGAATCAAACAACACCGAGACTGGATTACTATTTACAAGCCCCTTATGTAATATAAGAGAACCTCTCCCATCATGAGCAACATTAGCAGGAAGAGCGGGCAAAGGATGACCACAGCTTAGAGTACTAATGGTTTTCGGATCAAATAAAGTACTGCATTGGATACATTTATTTGCCCTACCAAAATCAAAAGATGAGCATCCGATAGCATTATGGTCTTTATCATTAGTAACCTGTTTATCTGCTCCCTGAGATTCTTGTTGAACAGAGTTTGTCTGTTGATATCTTTTTCTCTTATGTTGCGATCTACCGCGACCATTATTGCCTCTGCAATTATCATTAAAGTCCCTACTGTAATTTTTATCCTGGTTTGAGTTCCAGTTTCCATAACTGTCATTACCATCTCTATGCTGTTGAGAACCTCTATTATCTTGGTATTGAGGTCTCTGCGAAAAATATTTTCCTCTATACCGATTACCTTTGTGGAAATTTCTAAAGTTAACCGGAGTAGAATAACGTGTAGTATTAGGTTGTCTCCAGTTCTGGGAAGAAGAATCACTCTGGAATTGATTACTATGATTCTGTGCATAATTACGGTTACTCTTTTTATTGAAATTTTGCTGGCTACCCTGAAATTCAACTGGCAGACCTTCTTTCACCTTAGAGTTGCTAATGGTTATGTGCGGATGCGCAGTAACATACTGGCTACAGTATTCTTCCATTTCTTTTATGTTTTTATAAAGAAAAGAAAGAAAGGATTCATTAACAGAAGACATAACCTTGTCTCTAAGTAGTAAGTCCATTAGGGCTTCAAATGTACTTTCTGTCTTAGAAAGCTCAACCCATCGTAAGAAAGTAAGACGTATGCTTGAGATGAATTCAGAGAATTCAACTCCAGTTTCTGGTAACATGTTTTTAAATTTAAGACGATATCCGTCCTCGTTAAGTTGGTACTTCTTTAACAATGCCGCCCTGACAACCTCATAGTTGTTTTTGTCAGGCACATCTACCATACTCAACAAAGTCAAAGCATCACCTCTAAGTATCTTGGACAGATGATAAACATATAATGTTTTATCTATATTATGCACATTACATGCACTTTCAAATCTATCTAGATAAAATGTTATATCATCGATTGAGGGATTAAATGCTGGTAGATTAAGCTTGAAATCCTTAGCATTAGTCTTATCTGACACCTTATTTGCATCATTAGCATTACCAGCGTTCAATAACTTTAACTTCTCTAACTCTAAAGCTATGAGTTTTTCTTCATGCTCCATTTTTGCTTTTCTCTCATCAGCTTCTCTTTGTAACCTTCTTTCTTCAGCCTCAGCTTGTTTTTCTAATCTTTTATTTTCAGCCTCTATTTCAAGTCTCTTATTTTCAGCCTCTTTTTCAAGTCTCTTATTTTCAGCCTCTTTTTCAAGTCTCTTATTTTCAGCCTCAGTCTGAAGTCTCTTCTCCTGAGATTCTGCTTCTCTTTTTTGTTTTTCCATTTCCATTTGGAATCTTTTTTCCTCCACCTGCATCTGCAGTTTTTTTTTTTTTCTATTCCAGCATCTATTTTCTTTTGTTCTGTTTCTATTTTTTTTTTCTTCCAACTTTAATGCCGTATCA